>APFE030158211.1:0-23394 GCA_000404065.3 Pinus taeda
ACTCTCTCTCTATTCCCTCTATCATTTCGGTTTTTAGCCATTGGTTCAATAGGAATGGGTTATTCTTCTTCTTCTTCCCCTGTAGGTTCTTCAAATATGTCAGGTTGCTCACCAAAAGGTTCCTCCAGTTTAGAGCCATCGAGGAAGAGAGAAGGTTGCCTGTTGGATGTAGTGGGGGTATTTGGCAAGAATTTCCCTAAATTGTCCCTATTCCTACGAGGCATGAAAGGAAATATTTTTGGGTTGTTTTTTGTAAGGAATTTTCAGCTAGAAAGTACTTTGAAGAAATGGAATTGAAGATTGAATTAAAACCACTAACAGAAAGAAAATTAACTTGCTAAATTGAATTCTACTTGCAAAATGGAAAGGAAAGAAGATAATGACAACTGAAAGAAAGGAAGGTATTAGATTACTTTTGTAGAAATAAACTAATGGTATAAAATTCAAGACAAGAAATAGAAGAAAAGAAAGAAGTAATCACATTCTAGTTAAACACCTCCCCGCCAACAGTGCCAAAAAATGATGAGCACCAGTATTGCAGCAAGGATGTTGTAACTCCTGGGCTACCAACTTTACTTATCAACATAGGGTTCGTAAAAACTTGGAGGTGATAGTGCTATATGCACAGGTAAAAGTAAAGGTCCTACCTATTCTCACTACTCATCTGGCAAGAGACCCCAAGGGTTCCAAGCCAGAATTCTATGGAGTCATAAGAAGCTTGATTATTTGAAGGAAGAAAAGCAAATCTATTGTAAGGAGCTACTCTACTGTAGTAATGAAGAAAACAACATGTAATGCTAAATCACACCATATCCTAATTAACCATTTAAATAGTTATGCTAAGCAAAATTTCTAAATCAATGCTAACCTAGTGCTGCTATCTAAGTTACAGAATTAAAGAGCATCAAACCATACTAATGTGTAAGCAAGGAAACTAAACTAAATCTATTTTCACTTTTTTGTTTTTTTTGGTAAAATCAAGCATGCAATTTAATTCTTCTTGTGGATGTGACAGGTCGATGGAAGGTGGTTGAGGATGACTAGAAGGTCTATGGAGTGTTTGGATGGTGTGGAAGGGTCCTAGGAGGCCTTTTGTGAAAGGAAATGCCACTGATATTGAATATCAGGCTAAGAACGAACTCATTGTGTAAAGTGTGCATAAAATAAGTGTGCAGTGAATTCAAAGAGAATTCGAGAGAGAGGACAATGCTCAGAGGAGTCACGCAGAAGAGAAATCGAAGATTGAAATCAATGAAGGAACAGTAATGAAGCAACAATGCACATGAACCATTAGATTAGTCAGATCATGAACAAGATTAATGGAATATGAGTAGCGAAATCTTTTTGTAGGAGGTTAAGTTAATAGATGGATGGATCACATCAAGTCATGTGTCAACAGAAGGGTGGAAAATGTGAAAAATGATGTAGTGGTCTTTGTAGGTGGTAAGCGGTATCTCCCACACCCTAAGAGCTGTAAGCAGTATTCCTAAATTTCACATGATTAGCCTAAGTGGGTGACATGTAGCATGGGAAAACTACTTTTCTTGCATGCTCCTGATCGAATATCGGTCATGCAAGAATTCATGCGAGATGGCATGATAGCTGTTGGACCATGTGGGATTGATCAACAGTGGAGATCGGCCAAGCTAGTTGGCAATTAGGTGATGCAATAGCTATTGGATCAAGTGAGATAGATCGACGGTGGAGATTTGGAGTGCCTAAAGTCAAATGTTGAAATGAATACGTTAGCTACACGACAAATGGTTGCCTTTGATTGGTCAGGTTTGTTATGGATCGGATGGTAAGGAAATCCACGGGTATAATCTAATTAAGATGTGATTTATTAGCTTTTGCTTAAGCATTTCAATGTATCTAGGCGAATTTTAATGAAAAGGGACGAAAAAACTAGTGAGGGTGAGGGTAGACCAAGAGATGGTTGAGCTGGATGAGTTGAAAGATGGATGTTGGTGATGAAGTCTAGACCTCGTCCTGAAGTACCCGCGATTTTTAAAATGTGTGTGTCTTCAAAGAACTATGCAACAAGATACATTCTCATAAACTAGAAAAGCATGAATCAGTTGCTCCTATTATGCATGAATAAAGTGCTAAAGGAAATGAGAATATGATTGAGATCTTATTACATAAAGAGAGTGATGGAAAAAGATGACAATGAAACGAACTAAGTACTAAATCAAGACAAAAAACTCCAAAGCTCATGCAAGAACTAGAAATTTGTGTTTTTCGGGTTGTTGAAGGGTCTCTTCCTCAAGTAATTTTCCCAGAGGGAGGAGGTGAGGTCGAGACACTAGTTGACAACCTTATGGTGATATTTTTCTCCTTGCTAACCTATTGATTGAAAGAAGGCACAAGTGGAAGCAAACTAAAACACAACCAATCTACTCTACATTGTTGTAATGGAAAGGCAACTACTTAAGAAAATGAACAATTAAACCTTGAATCTATGGTAGTATACATGTACAATAAAGAGGACCCTTGGCTGCTAGGGTTGGGCCCTAACCTAAGAGCTTCAACCCTCTGAGTTAACTTAGTGTTGGCTCAAAACAGAACTCATTCTTATTATCAAAACCACAGATTACATCAAAAACTGTCACAAGTCTTGTAGCTCGAAAATAGAGTGGAGTTTTACAATCAAAATTCTAAATCCTAATGAGGTCCTAGGTCTCTCTACTTATACATCTGAAGTCTCCAACGATCTCCTTAAAATTAGGGAGGCTCGGCTCCCAAAATTGAGATAAACTGGTGCTTTGACTTTCACTTGCTCATCTACCTTCTAGTCCTCATGATTTTGCTATTTGCACTCCGAGCTGATGGAGTAATATTCAAATGAGGGGGTAGTAAATGTGGAGGATTTACCTCCTATGATTCCTCTCCCTTATCCCATTCGAGTTTTGACAAAGGTCTTTGCCAAAATTCCTTGCTTTTATCCTTTAATCATACATTAAATGCACATTAGACCACAAAGCAAAGTATCCAACTCTAACTCATATCATAAACAAAATATAATCAAAAGTATGCAATAAGTTGTGAAAATAGTTGGCTTGACTAAGCTAGGAGGTGAATTAAGGCCCATATAATGATGAGGCTCATCAAAGACTCCATCTAATCCCTCCAAACACACATGTGTCCATACAATAAATTCCTTCTCTTGCTGTGCAATCCTCAAACTAGGTGTTATTGTTAATAGATGTTTAACATGTCAAAGCTTTCATGACACTTGGTTGTCCACACAAATTTTGTCCCTTTATTTGAAAGTTAGTGGTAGGATAGGCTAGTTTTAAAAAACCTTCAATGAAACTCTTGTAGTACCCTATAATCCTTGTGAAGGATTGGACATCTGACACATCCTTAGGTATCTGCTAGTTCAAAATGGCCTTAACCTTTTCCAGATCCATAGACAGTCCTTTTTTTGAAATAACATGGCCCAAATATCGTATTATGTCCTTGTAAAACTCACATTTACTAATTTTTGCATATAACTAACGTTCTCCCAAAGTTTGTAGTACTGGTCTCAAATTTTCTTCATACCCCTCTTTGTTTTTGGAATACACTAAAATGTCATCTATAAATACCAACACAAATTTAGCAAGGTAGTTACTGAGCACACTATTTAGTAAACACATATTTTTTTCTAGTGCATTTGTAACACTACAAAATCGTAGTGACCATATCTAGTTCGGAAGGTTATTTTGTGAATTTCTTTATGATTTATTCTTAAGTAGTGATACCTATTCTCAAATCAATTTTTGAGAATAGTGTTTCCCCTCTTACATGATCAAACAGGTCATCTATGCGGGGCAATAGGGACTTGTTTTTATTGTCAATTTGATTTTAATCTATGCACATTATAAATATGCCATCTTTCTTTTTCACAAATAATATTGGGGCTCCCCATGGTGAAACACTGGGTCTAATATAGTCTTTATAAAGTAATTCATGTAATTTCATTTTTAGTTATGATAATTCAGGAATTCTCATTCAATAATTTGCTCTAGACATTGGGGTAGCTCTCAACATTAGATCAATAGAGAAATCTATGTCTATGCGGGGAGGTAGACCTAAAATCTCTTCTGGAAATATGTTCTTAAATTCCCTGATGATTGAAAATTCATGTAAGTTTTGAGTTTTTGTCTTCTACTTATTTTCTTCAACATGAACAACAAAGAGTTGACAACCTTTTCTTGCACTTCTTTTCAACTTTAATGCTGAAATTTGTCTAGCTAAAATAGGTTTTGTTATGCCTTTTATCAGCTGTGTTATTCCTTATTGATTTATACAACTCATTGTTTTCTCTAGGTATTTAACTACAACTCTGTGTTTTTCCAGCCAATCCATACCCATTAATACATCGTATGAACCTAAAGGAAGTATATTTTACTTTAGTTGGAAAAATGTTAAAATATAGTGGACATTGTTTGCATGGCTAATTACCTTTCTTTTTCTACCCATTTCTAACTGTACTAACCATGCATTATTGAATGTTTTAAGCTTTTAACTTACATTTTTCCATGATTTGGGGGCTAATATAACTAAGAATAGCCCTTGGTTCAATTAGTACAAAAACAGAATGGTTCAATATTTTACCTCCAATCTCAATCATAATAGATTGGTGCTCCACTTGTCTATCTTCCAATTTTGTACTTATTTTTGGAACATTTTTTGCAATATCATTACTATCGTCAGTTCATGCACTGATTTTATATTTTGAAGAGACCTCAAGTTATGTGGAAAGTCCCTCAACAAGTATGGCTCTCAACAACCCCAGGACTTTAAAGGTTCTCTTTCTTTAATCTCTCTTGTGTTTTTATTATTCAAATCCATGGGTTTTAACCTGATTTGAGATTGCGTAGGCTAGTTTTCGTTATTTATGCTAAACTCTTTAGCTAGTCATCCCTTCACAAAATTTTAAGATATGTAGGTTTTTGTCCTTCCCCCCCTACAATTTTGTTTTATCTCTACCTTACCATGACTAAGGTTCTTCTCCTGCATTCTTAAATTGTTTATAACACAAAATTTCTTTCCTCACTACTTCATCCATATTTTTAGGATTCTCAATCTCAATCCTTTCTTTATAAGAGATAGGTAAGAAATTTAAAAATCTCTGTTGTAACACCCTCATTGACATCTACTTAGGTAACCATCCAAGTAGGGTAAATATGTTATGAGAGGCTAGCATAATGGCATACAGCCTCCTAAGTCACTTTAAGGAAGTGGAATCAATGGAAACACATCACATAGAAATTCCACATCATCAAACAAACTCCCAGGAGCCATCCCAACTGCTCAGGTAACCAGCCCCTTGGTCCCACTGAGTTTTTAGACCAGTAAATCCATGAATGCCCCCTTGATATCGACAAGGGTGCATCTAGGAAGCTCCATATGCTCCCAGATCATGTGTATGCATGCGTCTGAGGACTTTTCTCCTCAAACCTGTGCCTTCGAATCTAGAATTTGGGCCACCTTTTTAGGCCCAAAGCCTAGATCATTTACCAAAACTCAATGGAAAGTTCATAAATTTATTAACAAAACTGAACAATGATACATTTGTAGAAACATCAATAAGGACTAAAATGGACCCCTCCTAGCCATGACAAGAATTTCATCAAACATGTCACAAATATGAAATCTACGGGTTTAAACAACATATCTGAGCATAGGGGCCTTATAATTATATGAGAATCGCTAAGAAGCATTATTCCCTTATATCATTGGTTGCATTCTCATATATTAGGTCATAGATACATTGTTCATTCATTCACAAATCAAAACATGAGGAGAGGCATACATCATAACTATCATAATGCATGCTTATAACTAGGATAATAACAATATAAATATCAAGGATACATCAGCCATAGAATCCACATATAAACCAGTACATTTACACATAAGATACCATGGAAAGAACCTCTTATTAATGAATGCAAAAGCCAACATGGGATGGGACTACCATGTTCCACTCGACCATAAATTGGCTGAGCCAATTCTCTCTTCAGCTAATCACCCCCATGCCATATTCTAAGCATGAATGTGGGACTCAAACCAAAAGGACCAATTAGGGCATCCCTATGTTAAACCTCCTCACCCTCATTAATAGAAACCAGGCTTTACCGTAATCCACCCTAGATCACTAGGAAAAAACAATAAAGATGTAATAATAAGCTTTACCGTGATCTCCACGAGATCGCTAGGCCAAAACAAGCATGGATGCTACCGGATTTATCCACCTACACCATGAGGAATTTTCCTATCTCCTAGTCTCTCAGGCTTTACCACAAACCACACTAGATCACTAGGTCGTAAACTAAGACTCCACCCTCTAGGCTTTATTGTATATCCTTCCATTCACTGGAAATGATTCCTTGGCCTAATCAAGGGTAACCAACCACAGGCTTTACCAAATATCTCGACATTAACCAGTCGAGGATTCTAGGCCCACTGAGGCACACAATATTTGTCTTCACTGCAACCCATAGTCTGGTTTAGGGGTCACTAGGCTAGTGGCTTTACCACAATGCATAGTTTGGTTCAAGGATCACTAGGCCATGTGTTATTTCTTTTGGAGGTCCACCTCACTCAACTTTGAATCCATCTGGCAATCTAAATCAACCAAAACATGAGAACCCCATCACACAATGGCTATCTGGAAATGGTAAGGATAGGCTAAAAACATTGTCACACCTATCAAACCCATGCCATGATAGCAAAGAACAACATGCAATACCATGCATTCCAAAAATAGAAATGAAAAAAAACATGAAAATTGATACCTATAAAGAATCCTATTATAGTTACTTGATCCTACTCTTCCTTGCTTTCTCCTTCCTTCCTCTTGCCTTATTTTCCTTTCTTGATCCAATGCCAAAGTGCTCCAAGAAAACTCTAAGTGCCTAAAAGTGAGAGAGAGAATAATGAGAGAGCTCCAAAATTGAACTAACATAAGGTACCAACTGATCCTCTAAAGCCTTTTTATAAATTAAGCCTCTATTTTCTTAATGTTTCCATTACTTTCCTTCATGTCCCTCCTCACATGCAACCTGTGACCTTTCACCTTCCTTTTCTCCTATTTTCCATTATTTTCATAAATAATGGAAAATAATGCCATTTTTCCTTTCAAAAGCCTTGGCCATTTCCTTTTCCAATTTCTTGAGCCATAATAAAGAAAATAACGCCCACACTAGGATATTTTTCCGAACATTCAACTTGGAATAAGTGTCCCATCAATCATGGTTATTTTTTTTCATTTCTTAGCTTTTATTACAAGGAATTTTCACCATGGAAGTTACAAAACCCTCCCCCATGGGGGAAACCGTCCTCGGTGCTCAACCATACCTATACCTCAACAAAACCACTGAAAATAAAACATACTTCCCATCGAGCTTTAAAACATAGCTCGATGCAGTATTTACAATGATCACCTTGCTGAGAAGCAAACCAACATAACAACATGACAACTATAATGACATGAAACCCATATTGCCTATTGGAGCTTTATAACATAGCTCATGGTGGTATTTACATCCATATACATATATACAAATACCTAAACATCACACCAAAACATATTCCAAAAGATATACTAAATATCGTATCAAAACTGCTTTGCCTCAACAGGAAAATAATCAAGGATACATAGCCTGCACCCGATATGACATCTCCCATGTAGCTTCATTGGGGCTAAAGTGCTTCCACTGCACTTTAACCTGCTTGATTTCTCAGTTCTAGAGCATGAGCACATTTCTCTGGAATATACACTGAGGTTTTGACTGGAATTCTCCATCTAGCCACACCTGCAATACATACCAGTAAATCACAATATCAACATCTTTAACATACTTCTTAAGCAATGACACATGGCAAACATCATGGAATTTTACTATCGGAAGCAATGCAAGTCAATAGGTCACTAGCCCAATCCTCTCAATAATCCTAAGAGGTCCACAAAACCATGGTGCCAACTTAGCACATGATCCAATCGCAAAGATTTCTTCTTCAATTTGATGTGCAAGTACACTTGTTCCCCAACTTGGAACTCCTTGAACAATCTATTTTGGTTTTCATAACTCTTCTTTATATCATGTTCTTCTTTCAGATTCTTCTTGATTACCTACATTTCTTGCTCCATGTCTACCAACATGTCCGGTCCAATCAACACCCTGTTCATTTGAGTGCTCCAACAGATGGTAGTATTGCAACTCCATCCATACAATACCTCAAATGGAATCATCCTCAAATATTACTGATACACATTGTCGTAAACAAATTTTACCGGTGGAAGGTACTCATCCCACTTATGTTGTTGATGCATCACATACATCCTCAACATGTCCTCTACTATCCTGTTGACCCTCTCAATCTGTCCATCTATCTATGGATGATAAGCTGTGTTGAAGGCTAACTTTGTACCTAATCCTTCAAACAACTCCTTCCAAAACTTGGAACTAAAGTTTGCATCCCTGTCTAACACAATCTTCTTTGGAACAACATTGAATTTGATGACGTCTTTGATGAATATTTGTGCTACATTGCTAGCTGAGAATGTAGAATTAAATGGAATGAAGTGCACAACCTTTGTCAACCTATCCACCAAAACCATGATGGAATCATGTTGTCTCACTCTCCTCATAAAACTTGTGATAAATTCCATGGGAATGACCTCCGATTTCCATTTTGGAATTGCAATTGGTTGTAGCAGTCCACCTAGATGCTAACACTCTACCTTTACCTACTAACAATCCAAACATCTAGCCACAAACTGTGGTACATCCTTCTTCAGATTCAGCCAATAATAAAACTTATTCACTATGGTAAATGTCTTTTGAGAGCCTGGGTGGCCTGAATATGGTTTCACATGAAACTCTCTCAACATCACCTTCTTGAGCTCACTATTGTCTAGCTCATATATCTTCTCTCTAAATCTGATCAATCCATCTATTGTAAGACAATATTCCACATCTTGTGCACCTACTTCTGTACCTATACCTATACCATTACCTATACGACTACATGTATCTATACATGTACTTTTCTGCAACATGTTCACAATCTCCATATACCTATCATCCTATTGACCTACCTACAAGATCCTATCCTTTAAATCTATCCCATAGGAAATCATAGATGTTATGTGATTTACCTGTATCCACCTACTGAGAGAATCTGCCACCGTGTTTTCTTTACCTTTGATATATGTGATTTCAAAGTCAAACTCATTGATCATGGCTAGCCACCAAGCATGCCTTCCATTCATATTTAGTTGGTCAAATATGTACCGCAAACCACTGTGATCACTCATCAATACAAACCTCCTACGAAGAAGAAAGTGCCTCCACATCTTCAATGGATGTATGATCATTTTTAGCTCAAGATCATGTGTCGTATTTTTATGCTCGTGCTCATTCAGTTTCCATTACTCATAGCACACTACATGTCCTTCCTACATAAAGAATCCACCAATTCCTCTCTTGTAAGCTTTTGTACATACTATAAATTATTTTTCTAGATTTGTGATCTTTAACACTAGAGCATGTGTTAACAACTACTTCAACTACTCAAAATTGGCCTCACACTCCTTTATCTATTCAAACTTTTTACATTTCCCTTGCAATGATGTAATAGGATAAGCAAACTGTGAGAAGTTCCTGATGAACCTCCTATCATAAACTACCAATCCCATGAAGGATTTCACCTCATCTACATTCCTAGGAGCTGTCCACTCCATGATAGCTCTTTCCTTTTCTATATCCGCTGTTAAGCTCTCCTTTGAGACATGTCCCAAGTAATGTACAATCCTTATTCTTTACAAACAATATTGTTGCACCCCAAGGTGATAGACTTGGCCTAATGTATCCCTTGTCAAGCATCTCTTTCAGCTACAAATTTAACTCTACCAACTCTGAAGTGCTAATATTCTATGGTGCCTTTGATATTGGTATTGCACCTGGAACCAACTCAGTAGAAAAGTCTACTTCCCTGTAAGGTGGAAACATTGAAATTTCTGTGAGAAACACATCCTAAAACTACCACAGAACTAGGTACCTACTCAAAACATCTGCATCCTCAACTTCCTTACCTTTTTCGCTAGAAATATGTAATGAAAATAATACAAACCCTTTTCTATGACTGTGGTTTGCATGCATACTTGTCACCATCCTAACTGACGTGGCTTTCCTCTTCCCCTAAAAGACTCTGGGTTCCCCATTTTTGTCCAAGAACTGATTTGTCATAAAAATCAACCCTGCTTCTATGAATATATAGTGAGTCCATACTTATTATCATACTATATGATCCTAACGGTAATACATTCAAATGTGTTGTGGTAGGCATACCATTCAAATCAAATGAACAAACTATTACCCAATGATGAACTATCTTCTTTGTACATGTAGCCAACTGTACTAACCAAGATTCTGCATGCAATTCTTTACTCAAACTATAATTATCCACCAAGTCTGGGATAACATAACTATAATTATATTCAGGTTCAATAAAAATCAAAACAACTTGATCACAAAGCCCACCTTCCATCTCAATGATAGATTCCTAATGGTCTGCATGCCAATTATTCAGTGTTGAATGATACGAGGAACGGTCTAATGAACATCCCCAACAGTTTGCACGTCCTGTGCACTATATATCCAAGGCCTACCACCCTGATTCTATGGGAAATCTCTCTTCAGGTGTTCCTTGCCACATGCATAATACTCCAACCATTGAGTACCATCACCTCTATGTTGTTGATGTGATCCATGTTCCTGTCTAGCTGCATTGAACTTATTTTGTGGTGCCACATGTTCTTTCTCTTTTTCATTCTGAGGCCTTGTTATTTTCAGCTACCATTTACCCTTACCTTTATCTTTTCTTTTACATCCTTGTTGAGATTCATTATTATGCTTTAACTATTCATAGCAATGATTCAATTTCCCAATAACTTCCTGAAGTGACTGAGGCTCATCATACTCAATTCAATCTCTAAATTCTAATGGAAAACCAGTGAAAAATCGCTAAACTTTAGCCTTCTCATATTTAATATAGGAGACATACCTCAATAGATCTAGGAACTTGGTCATGTACTCCTCATCTGTCATCGATCACATCTTTAGCTCATAGAATTATTTGGCCTTACTGTCATAGTAACTTTATGACAAGTACTTCTTCTTGAAAATCCTCTTGAACTCATGGCAACTTAAGTCCGCTATCCTAATGTCTCTGACCTGCTTCATACCTTCCCACTAGATATCTACTTTACCTTTTAGGCTTAAGATAGAAATTATGGCCTTCATGTTTATTGTGTACTCATGCAACTCAAAGAACTTATTCATCCCAAGTATCCATGACTCTGCATCTTCTAGTATCTTCAAGTATCCATCAAAAGTAGGTGTTTTAAATTTATCTGGAAATTATCCCCTATCACTCCTCCTATAAGGATGATAACGATGATGATCATAATGTCTATCAGAACTAAAACTAGAGTAGTACTTTTGTCCATCACCTCTCCTATCAAGACTATCAAACAACCTGCGATCTCTCACTGTGTCATATGTATCCGACTTGTGACCACTATGAGACCTACTTCCATATGCCCCATTAGGTCTATCCTCCTACCAATGGCTGATCCAAACTAGCCCCTGTCGCTGCAACTCTGACAAACTCTGAAGGAGTATTGCATTAACCTATGATTATTTCTCTTGTGCCTGCATGATTTTTTCATTGTCTACCTTACAACTTCTTATTTATTCTTCAAGCTTCTCAATGTGTCTGCTAAATCAGAAGAGTTCCCAACACCACACTTCTCAAATGATTAGTAGGGAGAATATTTGTATTCTATCATATTTCTAGTCTTTTTGATCTATTTCCTGCAAATCATACTATGTCAGCTAAACCAAATAACAATAAACAAATGTACCTTAGAAAGGTCATCCAAATCAATGTAATACATGTACAAACATAATCATAACAACATATAGACATATAAAAAGTAAGTGTATCAATGCATACAAATCATTCTAGCTAGATTCCAATCATTAATGCATGACCATATGAACCATACCAATGCACATTTGTCAACATGTAAGCACTGACACACATAAAAATGCATAACCAATCATACACTCATGATGACACACTTCATAACAACACACTCTTTCACAGGGTGACATCACTACAACCATGACCAACACCATGAATATGCAACAAGCATATAGACCATAAGGATTATTAACACACGTGCAACTGACATGATTGCATGACCAACACACACCACCCATCCAATCCAAAGGGTGAGCCATGCTTTGATACCACTCTGTAACACCCTCATCCCACATCTACCCAAGTAACCAACCAATTGGGGTAAATATACGACGAGAGGCCACTATAATGTGATTCAAACTCCTAAGTCATCTTAAGGAAGTGGAATCATTGGAAATATATAAGGAATCATTGGAAACCCACCACACAAACCTTCCACATCAACAACAAAACTCCTAGGATCTATCCCAACCATTCAGGTAATTAGCCTCTAGGTCCCACTGAGTTCTTAGACCATTAAACCCCTAGACACTCCCTTGATATGGACAAGGGTGTATCTAGGAGGCTCCGAATGGTCCCACAACATGGGTATGCATGCATCTAGGGACTTTTCTCCTAAGACCTATGCCTGCGACACCAGGATTTGTGTCAGTTTTTCAAGCCCAAGGCATACGTAAATACTCATAATTGAATGATAGGTTTACAAATGAATTATCACAATGGATAAATGATATATTTGTAAAAACATCAACAAGAACTAGACTGGACCCCTACTAGTCATGATAAGAATTTTGTCAAACATGTCACAAATATGAAATCTATAGGTTTAAACAACATATCTAAGCATAGGGGTCTCATAATTATTTGAGAACTTCTAATAAGAATTTTTCCCTTATATCATTGGTTGCATTATCATCTACTAAGCCATAGATACATTTTTCATTCATTTACAAATTAAAACATGAGGATATCCTTACATCATTACTATCATAATACATGCTTATAACTAGCATATTAACAACGGAAATATTAAGGATACATAAACCATAGAATTCACATATAAACAAGTACATTTACACATAATGTACCAAGGAAAAAACCTCTTATTAATGAATGCAAAAGCGAACTTGGGATGGGACTACAATGTTCCACTTGACCATAGATTAGCTGAGCCAAACCTCTCTTCATCCAATCACACCCATGTCATATTTCAAGCATGAATGTGGGATTCAAACCAAAAGAACCAACCAGGACATCTCGAGGCTAAACCACCTCACTCTCATCAATAAAAATCAAGCTTTATTGCAACCCACCTCGGATCACTAGGCCAAAATAATGAACATGTAATAACAGGCTTTACCATGATCTCCACGAGATCACTAGGCCAAAACAACCATGCATGCCAACGTATTTTTGCACCTACATCGTGAGGAATTTTCCCATCTCCTATTCTCTTAGGCTTTATGGAAATAAATACTAGATCACTAGCCCCTAAACTAAGAATCCACCATACAGGTTTTACCATATATCCTGCCATTCAATGACAAGGCTTCCTAGGCCTGATCAAGGGAAGCCACCTCTAGGCTTTATCGCATATCCCACCATTAATTAGTCAAGCATACCTAGTCCCACTGAGCCACACAATACCTAGATTTACACAACCCACAGTCAATTGGCTAATGGATTTACACAATCCATAATCTATTTCAGTGATCACTAGGACATGTGTTCTTTGTTTTGGACATCCACCTCACTCAGCTTTGAATCCATCCAGCAATCCATCTCAACCAAAACATGATAACTCTATCACACCATGACTATCTAGAAATGGCAAGGCTAGGCTGAAAACACTGTCACACCTGGAAAAACCCATGCCATGACAAAAAAGAACCAATGCAATACCATGCATGTCAAATTTAGCAAGAAAAACACATGAAAATAGATACCTCGAAATAATCCTAATGTAGTTGCTTGATCATGCTCTTCCTTTCTTTCTCCTTCCTTCTTCTTGCCTTCCTTTCCTTTCTTGATCTAATGCCAAAGTGCTCCAAAAAATCTCTAACTGTCCAAGAGTGAGAGAGAGAGAGAGAAAGAGAGAGAATAATGAGATAGCTCCAAAACAAAACTAACAAAGGTTACCAACTGATCCTCAGAATCCTTGTTATCAATTAGGCCTCCATTTTCTTCATCTTCCATTATTTTCCTTCATTTTCCTCCTCACATGCAACATGTGATCTTTCACCTTCATTTTCTCCTATTTTCCATACTTTTCATAAATAAATGCCAAATAATGACATCTTGCCTTTCCAAAGCCTTAGCTATTGCCTTTGCTAATTTCCTTAGCCATAATAAGCCAATGAACACCCACACTAGGTTGTTTTGCCCAACATACAACTTGGAATAAGTGTCCCAATAACCATGGTTATTATTTTTCCTTTCTTAAATTTTATTACATGGAATTTTCAGTAGGGTCATTACATCTGCACTTTATCTTTCTCTTCCTTGATGTACAAAACATAACGTAATAAATTGGTGAATTTAGTAACAAGATCACCCACAGTTAATTGTCCCAGTATTAACTCATGGGATTCCTTTTCCTGGTCATCATAGTATTACTCATTTAAATATTTAGACTTTAATTGTTTCTCGAATTCATCCCAAAAAATTGTCTTCTCTTCCATTGTATGGACTATTTTAACCTCCTCCCACCAAAGAGTGGCTTCCCCTAAAATTGATAAATGACCATTCTGGCCTTCAAATTGTTGTCATATTTATAAACTTGAAAGTACTTTGTCAAGTTGTGAATCCATCCCTCTGTGTCCTCCTCCTTTTCACCATCAAACGTAGGGGGATTTGTTGTCATAAACCCCCTGCAAATCCACTTTATTCTTATATTTCTATGTCTTTAGTTAGGTGTTCTGATTCATTTCCAATTTCATAATTTTAGGTTTCTATCTCAACATTTATTTTCTTCAATGCGCCTATTTCCTTTCCATCCCATAATGTTTCCATGAGTTTATGACTATATTTTTTAGCTAAATCCCATATCAAATTTCTTGTTTCATAGTGGCCTTGAACAACCTCTCATAATTGGTTTTGATGTTGGTCAATTATTCTTGGAAACTTCTAACTCCACATAAATTTCTTCTTCCTCTACCGAATGTAGATTCGAACCATCCACCATTCTCTATTGTAGTGTTTCTTCGCTTGGGTACATTGTTTTCAACACAACACATTTTAGTTTACATGTATTAAACATATACATAGCTTTATACAAGTTCATTCACTTGGGTTGTTTTCCTGTTGGCCTAGTTTTTGAACTTGTCCTCTGATACCATATGTCATGTACCCAAGTTCTAGATACTTTTTTTCTAACAACGCTTTACAAGTAGATGGTTTTGTTACAATATTCACATACATCTATTTAGTATAGATGAGTAATGGCTAATTTACTTATACCCTTAATTCCTTAATTTAACAAATAGTGGTCTATTGTCCACCTCCATCTATATATATATATATATAATTGATATCTATTTGTTGGTGCACTGTGATAATCAAGTTCATTGTGAATAAAGTGGTACCTTAAGAGGAACATATCTTAAGTACACATATAAATTTTGTCCTTATTATACTTTCGAAGCCATATAACTTATGGATTATTGACTTGGTTTTTACCCTTGAAGCTATTGTTATTAAACCTTGTTTAGTATTATGTCCATGTGAATTTGTGTATGGTCGATTCCATTCATGACTAAATAGGGATCTCTATGGTTTTAATTTCTATTGTGCGCTTAAACTTGGTGACATGTGATAGGCCGCATGCCAGCTGCCCATGTGAATGCCACATGTTCTGTATACTTGGAATCTAGTCAATGATGGTGATTTTATTTGCTCTTAACCTAGGGTTGTGAATCATCTACTCATACCCTAACTTTATACTCTTGTGTTTTTCATTCAAATATTATTTCACTTTGTTATTCCACATAACATCTTCATGAGTGTTGAGAGGGTTTTTTCACCTGTATTCTATTGGCCATAGCCATTTGGCATTATTGACACTTGTAATCTCCTGCTATAGTGCGTGTCACATGAAGAAAACAAGGATTCTCTTGGTAGGGTTAAAATTTGAGGTTTCTTTCTTTTTTTGTAGAGTTTGTAGCTAATATGTACTATTTAATAGTTCTCGGTCAATGTATTGCAGGTAATCCACCCAAGTTCATTGTTCATGAAATTAGTAAGGAGGTGTTCTCCCTAATTGCAAATTGAGGGTTTGGTTCACTCACACATGCTTTTGTTTTCTTTTTCCTGATGATTTTCAGAGGTAACTTGGCATTCTTTTCTCTTGTGTTGTTGTCTTGATTTTTACCTTATTTTCAATTAAGAGATTCTCTAGAATTTAACCCCAAATTAACAAGTTTGACTCTTATCTTTGGTGTGGATTATTCGACGAGGGCCTATAGGATTGCAACTTGATAGAAACCTAGGAAATTTCAAGGTCTTGGGAATGTCTAAATTATTTTTATCTCTTCTCAGTAAAGTAACTAGACATTAATCCTATAGGCACATGTGCTTTAGGAATGGTTTTTCGGTCTGGTAAATTCAACACCTAGAATTTCCCTACTAGTTTATTTACTCAAAATGTTTCTACGATGTTTTATTTTACTTAAGTATCTTAGTCCAGGACCGAGTTAAGCAGGGCCTGCAACTATTATTTTTTATGTTAGTAATTTTACTTCCTTTTTGTTACAATTAACTTGGTTTTTGTTTTCATTCTACTATTTGTAGGAATATAGCACTATACATTCATTCTTGCAACAAGTATGTACCACTCACCCCTCCATTCTCTTGTCAATATTTTCTACGGTTTATTTTAGTTAATTACTAATTTTACTAAGTGATGTGATCATAGGTACGTCTGTAGGATGGTAGGGGAGTGAGATTGAATGGAGGTTGCTTCATTTCCAACCCCTGACTCTTGCTCACTCTGATATAGGTTGGTCCCTTTCAAATTTATTCTCTTGGCTTCTCATTGTCACCTCACAATGAAATGTATTTTGGGTTTTCCAACCCATCTCTGGGTTGTTCTTAGATTTTGAATCAAAACCCCACATGAGCATTATGTAGCCATGATTGGGATAATTGTGACTACTAGCATTATATTATTATGGCCTTAGTTGTTTTTTTAATGGGTTACTATTGAATACAAAAATGTACATTTGTGAATATAATTTATCTGTATACCTTGCAAAAATTTATTGGGTAAAGTTCATTAATAGAACATAATATTATTATCATTATGTTGTGGGTGACATGTTAAAAACAATGTCTATCTACATGTAATTCAATCATCAATCTATAACCTGCATAGTCTATAATGTTATTGACAAACATAACCAAAAATTATAACTTCAATAACTAGTGAAAAATCACTTAGGAATCAAACATGTTCCTCCTGATCACGAACTGCCTCTCCTAGTTCCCCTCGAGCTAAGATCTTCTTAACACAAGAATCAACAACCTCATTAATTGATGGATGGTGTATTTGATAGATTTCTTCCCAGGTGATTTTTAACAGCGTCTCGCTTTAAGGTCTACAATCTTTTTGCCTAGTCATTTTGTTTTTGTGTTTTTCTTTTTCTTTAAATCGTGGCTTTTTCTCCCACAATTTTTTATTCCACTAAGTATATTTCTCCAACTAAGTGATTTAAAATAATCTTTCTCTCCCGTCATGTTAAATAAATGCACTTTTAACCATATTCTCTTAGGTATTTTTAGGAGGTTTTAGGGAAGGTCCACCATGTCGACTTGACCACCAACAATGCTTCTCAAGCTAGAAATAAATATTATAACTCTAGTGCTCTTTCCCTCAGTGTTTTTCCAACAATTTATTTATTTTGTTAAGAATCCAACCAATTACATCATCATAAAATTTAAACATGGCTTCCATAGCCATCCAATCAAATAATAGGTCCATGTCTAAAATAGTCAACATTAAAAATAGAAAATAGAGGGGTATTACAAATAAGTAGGTTTATGAAAGATAAGACCACATTTTAAAGTCAATAAGAAATTTATAAAATTTTATATTTTTTTCTCTTAAATTTGCATTGTAAATATGTGTATTAATAATTAGTGCCTAGAGACACTACCTTATATGAAAGGGTACACAATTGGGGATTTTCACATTTGAGATTAGTTTAAGTCTTGGGTCAATTTCATCACACACACAAAAAAAAAATTTTCTTAATTCCATTTATTATAAAATTAATTGACCTGATATATATATATTTTTAAAATATGCCAAGATTTTAATATATTTGAACAAAAAAATTGTAATTGAGGTAGAGGGCAAGCCTCATTTACTTGAGAAGACTCGTCTTCAGGAGATTAATTTAAATTTGGTAGGCTCCTAGTGGTCTGATTTGTTGAACTGATTGGAGAGGACCATCCATGTTGAAGCTAGCTAACATAAATTTTGAGTTCATTTAGTTGCCAACAGAGAGCCACAATTTCGTATTCCACACTTTGTAATTTGAATGTGCTCAACTAGTATTTCCATAACACTTATAAGAGTTAACATTTACTGTGATGAAGTTTTAGGTGAATTAACTCATATTGCATTTCCTTAATATTCTCTACCCACTTTGGGTGAAGAGATACAAACTAGAATTGAGGGGGAGGGCAAGCCTCATTTCTCTGAGATGGCTTGTATTTAGGGATATATTTAAATCTAGTAGCCTCCTAGTGGCTTGATTTATTGAAATTCCTAGAGAGGACCATCCTTGTTGAAGCTATCTGACGGAAATTTGGATTTCATTTAGTTTGTCACATAGGGCTGCAATTTTGTCTTCTATACTTTGTAATTTGAGTTTTTACTCAACTAATAGTTCCATGGTAATAGTGAAAGTTGACATTGTTTGTCTGTGATGAAGATGAAGGTGAATTAACTCCTGCTACATTTGATCCATATCCTTTTCCCACTCTAGGGATGATTTTCACAAAAATCATTTTGTTCCATACTTCTAGTAACAAGACTTAAAATTGACAATTTAATACTAATGCAATCAGAGGTTTTTCTTGCCTTGAAAAGACAACTTAGATTCTAATTTGTGGAGAAAAACACTAATGTTTGACACTTCCCTATAACATAAAGAGAGGACCCCACAACCAAAAACCTACAAAATATATCAAAAGAGATGAACTCCCAACTAGGATCACGGTCACTTTCCCAGGAGGGAAAATTCACAGAGACCGGGGAAGAGGAGCTCCAATTGCCTGACAAAAAAATTGAGATACCAAAGAGAGAATATTAGAGAGAAAAATAATGTTGTATCTTAGAATCAAAGAATAATCTTTTAAGACAGAGGAATGGAAATAAAGGATGTTGAAAAAATAACATTATTACCAATACACTTTGTTAGAAATAGGGGATTCAATAAGCATACCTAGGACAGAGCAAGTTAATTCAAAAATGAAATGCCAACACTGGGAGACAAACAATTCAAAGGGGAAATAGAAGATGCATAAGGGAAGGACTCACTAGAGATAACATGCAGTCACCAATTAGATGATTCCAACTTCCTCCAAGAGTGAAGGCAATTTAAATTGGAGAGTTTACCATCTATAACCAAAAGACCATTAATAGGAGAAATCATATTGGGTAGAGTGTATCATAAGGAAATCTAACTTGATGAGTCCCATGAGATGCACTTATAGCTTAATCATTCACTGTTCTCTTGATTTCCCATTAATACTCCCACTCTCACCAATGATTATTATAAACAAATGTGACTTCAAGCTCCCTAAACATGTATTTTCTAAGGATTGACTCGATCAACTTGTGCCAAAGTACAACAAAATCGTTAAATTTAATTGACACAGAGAAAGTATATATTTCCACCCAAGGTCATCCACTATCACCTTAAAATTTCCTTTGTCACTTCCTTTGCAATTCATATCCAACCTATTTCTGCACAACAATGTCTAAAGTAATATAGGTATGGCCAAGGATTTATTAGCTTGCATGGGGGACACATTGATGGAGGGGACCTCCACTCCCACAAAAAAAACTTTAACAATTTTCCAATCACCAGATTGCCCTTTTCCTAAGACATAGGTGGTGAGAAAATATTTTATCATTAATAATAATGATCCCCATGCTATGTCAATTTTATTATTTTTTTCATCGCATCCACCATGGAGTTGTTATACCTCAAAATATAGAAACATGGATAATTTAGTAATTAGATGACAAGAATCCTAATACAAATGAAAATGGAATTATGGAGTAGGTCCTTATGGATATATCGATACTGAAGATGGCCTATAATAATTTTGGAATCCTTAATTGTGATAATCCTTTTAATTTTGTTAGCCCAAGCTAGAGATAGATTTTGAAAAAGCCTCTATGCTTCCACATGGTTATTGGACGCCTACCCAAAACTCCTTGTGACGTTACTTTCTATTTTCCTATGGGTAAATAATAACCCCTCTCACACCTACCAATGCTTATAAATATTAAATTATTACTATGTCATATATTAGTTTATATTTATATTTTTTAATATATAGAAATTGTTTTGATTAAACATTGTTTGGATGTTTATAATATATTCATAATATTTAACATCTTAAATAATATATTGATATTTTTAATTAAAAATAAGTTATGTTATGAAAAAATTATTAATATATATGTATATATGATTTAATATGAGAAATATGTGTGGTGTGATCACCACATCACATAAATTTACTCGATATAATAATTGAAAATATTAAAATAATGATATGTGAAGTCTATTTAATATTTGGATATTGGTAAAAAACTAAGACTTTTCGTTATGATGTTAAGTTACAATGGGTGCTATGTAGTTTAATGTGTAATATTGAGGTTAGATATTCTTTTATATTTTTTTTGTGTTATAGTTTCAGCAATAATAGTAGATGATATGGGCTTTTTATAGGTCAAAACTACCTTTTGGTCATAAAAAAATAATGAGAATTGTTTTTAATTGGTTAAGATTTTGTCTTCCTCAAATATAAGGAAGCATGTTAACGAACTAATATCAAAAGGTATTTGGAAGGATAGAAAGTCGTTATGAACCACATATCATTTAAGTGGTTTGGTTTTTATTGAATGACAATGATGAGTTAGCGCACATTTTACTATAGTAGTTCACAATGTTTATCCTCACTACCAATTTACTAGTGAATTATGATAGGTTCTACCACCTTCAATATTTTTTCCCAAGTAAAAAAACATATTTTATATTCAAGAAGAATTTCTTAAATGTTTTTGCACATACAATATATGACTAGCTTTTGTGGCCTACAAGACTAAGACCACTACTAGTACCTCTTTTATAAGCTGTCTCAAGACCTTAAATATGATTATTGAGTTGTAATAAAAATATATCATCATCAATTGAAATATTATATATCAGTGACCAAATAAGCTCAAAAGTATAAAATGTTATAATACCTTTAAGAAACTAGATGTTTGTTGCTAAATCCACTAAAATGAGCAAACTCTCCCTCAAGTGAAAATCATCCTTAGGTAGCGAATTGATAAATTTTTTTGATTATCTATATATATGAGTAAAACAAATTATTTGAAACAGATTATAGATATGCTTCAAATGCAATGCCAACTATGAAGTGCAAATTCTATGGACTTAGATTATATTGTTCATCCATTTGATGAATGGTAATCATGGTAGAGACTGCCTCCAAACATCAATAATTGCAAAAAGTTTTTTTATAACCTACACTTGTTGGAAATTATATTTGAGAGGGGGGGGTGAATCCGTATTAGCAAATCAATAATTTTTCATTTCCATAATCAGATTCATATATGCTACTTCAATTAATGAAACTTGTGTGTATACACAAATGTGTTTAAGGCAACTAGCATATATCCTGCAGACTTGAGATTCAATTAATTCTTCATGTGTTGACATTTAATTAGTGCATCAGAACCATATAAAAAGTAACCATGAGTAGTAAAAACAGAACAAACAATCACACACAAGAACACAAGATATAAGGTGGAAACCCAATTTGGGTGAAAACCACCTCCTGCAATCATCTCTATCTACTTTTAAAATAGAAACTTCTTTTTACAATTTTTTTACTGGTGTAGACCTTCCAGTACGTAGGCTTCTACCTACAGAAGGCTACAACTTTCTCTTATTCTCCAGCTTCTCCTGGAAGGAAGCTACAAGCCCCTAGCTCTTGTACTAGCTGATATGTTTACTAGTACATAGGTGTTGGCCTACAGAAGGCTACAACCTTCTCTTTTCTTCGAGGGACCATGTTTCATCAATTTTCAGACTAGATCCATAAATAGCATCATTCAATCATCTGCATCAACCAATCTCCTTTTGCAGCAACCAAAACTAAATAAACTAATCACTTTGACAAATATTCAGAATCATACAACCAAAATACAGTAACCAAAACCCAACCCAGAACCCAAAACACTAAAACAACAAACAGAAGTAGCTAAAATATATTTTGTGAGATATACGCTACTTCCTTGTGTCGAACCTGCATGTATACGCACTTTTCTTAAGGCGAACCTGCGTACAGATCTCCAAATCAAATTTAAGATGTATATGTTGTTTTGATATGCTGAACTAGCGTGTATACACAACTTTTCTAAAGTGAACCTGCGTACAGATCTGTAAATGATGATTTAAACTCTACAACAATTCCCAACTTTAGTTATACCCAGATCATCATATTTACGGACTACAACATGTGCCAATTATACAGATAAATAATCAAAACCACATAAACATAATTCACTTCAAACCTTAAGATCTTGACCCATCATTAGATCTTATCCTTCATCAAGTGCTAAGGTTTATCATTAGTTCAGATCCTGCTATGCACCACAACCGAATAGCCGATATATTAGATCTTGCTCTTCATCAGATATTCAATTCATGCGTGCCTTGGCTAATGATCTTCTCCTCCTTTCATAGTCTTAGGCCTTACTCAATACCATGGACCAAAACCTCTTAGAACCAATACCTTGGACCAAATACCTGGGGTCAACACTTCGGATAAGATACCTTGGACCAATACCGTGGATCAAAATACCATGGACCAAATACCATGAACCAAAACTAAGTTTTCCAACATGTACGCGTATTTCCTTCCGTGAAAGTGCATGTGTACGCCATAAGTGCCTTTTGGTCTGTGAAACCACGTGTACACGCAACTTGGTCAATGTCAAACTTGCGTATACTGCTATTTCTTCATTCTATGAGACAAAATTGTGATCTGTCATCTAAGTGCGCTACCATCAAGGACAACACCTATGTCATAGTGCCAAAT
>APFE030158211.1:29540-49329 GCA_000404065.3 Pinus taeda
TAAAACAATAGGATCACTTCCTCTAGCAGAAGACTTCAGCTTCTTTCCAGTTTTGGAAGAGTTCCGAGAACTGCACTAAGCGTTCCAGTGTTGGTGGCCATCCTTAAACCACCGCCCTTTATGCCAACATTTCATAGAGCACATTCAGCCTAGTGCTGCCATGCATTTTTGCAGATTTTGTATTACAGCTCTCTTCTTGGACTCTCACATAACCCTTTGGATTAAGGGGGGGAATGTTGGACACCTAATCCTAAATGGTTAGTGTGGAAGCTGAATGGACAAAGCAGTCCAAAAGACCTTGGGATGTGAATCCCAATGGTCACATAATGTACCATAAATATACATCATTTGTGAATAAAAAATGTAGTGCATGTTTTATCTTTACTATTTTTTCTCTCTCACCATGTGTGTTTAACAAGTTTGCTTCTTCCTCTCCTTCTGAAATATGTCATGATTCATTGAGTTATTCTCTTCCTGAAGCTTTAAATGAAGCGTCTCTCATATCTGATGGACCTCCTTTTCTCATTTCGAAAGAAGTTAAGATTTTGTGCAGCTGTGTCATAGTAATAGTCTGAAGATCCTGCTTTTCTTCTATGGGAGATACTTTTGATTCAAACTTAGCAGACAAGGATCTTAAAACCTTTTCAACTAAGGTTACTTATTTTATCTCTTCACCCTAATTTTTCATGCAATTAACAATCTCATCTATACGTAAGAAGTAACTAGCTATACTTTTCATCATTGTGCATTTTGAGAGTTACATATTGAATTTTGAGAGTTTGCAGTTTTGCATGTTTTATGTGAGCATCTCCTTCATAGCTTAGAATGATCTTGTCCCATATTTCTTTGGTAGATTTGAGCTGCATAACTTTGACAAATTTTGGTTGTGACAGACTTTCCAATAATGTATTGACAACCTTAGCATTGGTTTCATATTGTTTTTTCCCTGCCGCATCTGTAGGAATTGTCAATGGAAATGTGTATCCTCCTTCCACGATCTCCTAGTCATCTGATCCAAGATATTGAAGATAGGTTATGGTTATTACCTTCAAATAAATGAAGTTTCTCCCATCAAAGATTGGTGGTCTGATGGATCTCTCTTTTTCATGGTTACTCATGATGATGGATCTTCCTTCAAGTGATCAAGCTTCTTCTTAAGGACTTGCTCTGATACCAATTGTTCGAAATAATATTGGGAGGGGGGGTGAATCAGTATTAGGAAATCAATAATTTTTCATTTGCATAATCAGATTCATATACGCTACTTCAGTTAATGAAACTTGCATGTATACGCAAATGTGTTTAAGGCAACTAGCGTATATCCTGCAAACTTAAGATTCAGTTAATTCTTCATATGTTGATCTTTAATTAATGCATCATAACCATATAAATAGTAACCAAGTGCAGTAAAAACAGAATAGACAATCACACACAAGAACACAAGATATAAGGTGGAAACCCAATGTGCGTGAAAACCACCGGTTGCAATTGTCTCTATCTTCTTTTAAATTAGAAACTTCCTTTTACAATTTTCATACTAGTGCAGACTTATACAAGTACGTAGGCTTCTACTTGCAGAAGGCTACAACCTTCTCTCATTCTCCAGCTTCTCCTGGAAGGGAGCTACAACCCGTAGCTCTTGTATTAGATGATATGTTTACTAGTAGGTAGGTGCCGACCTACAGAAGGCTACAACCTTCTCTTTTCTTCCAGGGATAACATTTCATAAATTTTTAGATTGGATCCATCAATAACATCATTTAATCATCTGCATCAACCATTCTCCTTTTGCGCCAACCAAAACTAAATCAACCAATCGCTTTGAAAAATATTTAGAATGCTGTAGCCAAAATACAGTAACCAAAACCCAACCCAGAACCCAGAACATTGCAACAACAAACAGAAGTAGCTAAAATATATTTTATGAGATATACACTACTTCCTTTTGTTGAACCTACATGTATACGCACTTTTCTCAAGGCGAACCTGCGTACAGATCTGCAAATCAAATTTAAGAAGTATACATTGTTTAGATATGTCAAACTACAGTGTATACACAACTTTTCTAAAGTGAATCTATGTACAGTTCTGTAAATGATGATTTAAACTCTACAACAATTTCAGAGTTCAGTTATACCCAGATCATCATATCTACAGACTACAACATGTTCCAGTCACAGAGATAAATGATCAAAACAACATAAAGATACTTCACTTCAAGCCTTAATATCATGACTCATCATTAGATCTTATCCTTCATCAAGCGCTAAGGTTCATCCTTGGTTTAGATCCAGCTATGCACCACAACCCAACAGCTTGTATATTAGATCTTGCTCCTCAATAGATATTCAATTTATGAGTGACTTTGCCTAATGATCTTCTCCACCTTTTATAGTCTTAGGCCTTACTCACTACCATGGACCAAAACCAGTTAGAACCAGTACCTTAGACCAAATACCTAGGGTCAACGCTTTGGACAAGATACCTTCAACCAATACCATGGATCAAAATACCATGGACCAAATACCACAGACCAAAACTAAGTTTTCCAACATGTACGCACCTTTCCTTCCGTGAAAGTGCATGTGTACACCATACGTGCCTTTTGGTCTGTGAACCCACACCTTTTGGTCTGCGAACTCGCATGTACATGCAACTTGGTCAATGGAAAAGTTGCATATACCTCTATTTCTTCATTCTGTGAGATAGAACTATGATTTGTCATCTAAGTGAGTTTCCATCAAGGACAACACATGTGTCATAGTGCCAAATCTGTGTCATAATGCCAACATGATAATATAGATTCACCTTGATGGTCTCGATAACTAAGTTTTCCTTACCATTGAAATAGTTATCCTTAAGAGTAAATAACATGAAGCCTAGATTTCAAAAGTATTATGGACCTTGGGAAGCTCGATCAAAGAAGCTCTCTCCATAATCCTTATCCATAGTTCTTTTGAAATCCAAGCTTCATGTTATGTATTGTTAAGGATCATTATATATATATAGACACACACACACACAGATCCTGAACAGTACATAACATGAATCTTGGATTTCAAAAGTATTATTTTCCTTGGCAAGCTCAATCAGAGAAGCTCTACGCATAATCCTTATTTATAATCACTTCTCCAATCACACAACTATATAGATATACTTATAATAGATGATAAATAATATATATATATAGATATATATAATTAATATATATATATATAAATTAGATTTGTCCATTAAACATAAATCGTATCAACGAAGCAAAGTGGAGATTAAATTAAAATTATTGTAATAACAATAATTCCTCAAATGTATTTATCTAAAAAAAAAATACTTGCACGTCTAAAAATTAAGGCCTCATAAATAAGAAATATATAATATATATTTTTAATTATTAGACATGTTTAATATAAAATTATGTGTCTTAACATATTTTTTGTATAATGATAGTAGTTTTTCTCATACATGGATTTAAGGTTAGTTGTTTGTTGAAAGTACATGACTCCACTATTATATTCTTAGTGATGACAGAACATGGTACTCGCTTTCCTTGCAAATACTATCCAAGATTAAACTCAATTTCATTCTAGAGTATAACCTAAAAATGCTTTTAATTAGTTAAGAGCATATCTTTCAGAAACATAATGAAGCAAGTTAATGCCCCAACACATACAATCATCCAACATAAGCACAATTTTTCCCCTCTCATTAGCCCACTAGTGGGTTATCATAGGTGGAAAATGTTCATTGTACACTATAATGTAACTTCATGTCCATGTCCTAAGATAGTATCAATGGAGACTAGGCCTATAACCCTAGATATTGTAGGATGTTTACTGTAAAAACATACATGAAACATAACGTTTTTCTTAAATTATGATTCAAAGGTTTATATTTTTTCCTAAAGGTCGACAAGCATATCATATCTCATGACCAACTAAGAGTGTGAACAACCATCATTAATTGTTATCTACAAATATGGGATGAGTCATTATTATTATTCAAGAAATCATGTTGCTTGAAATAACCCACTAGTGGCGCATAAAGGGGACAATATTTCATTCCCACCAAGTGTCACTTGATCATGAGATAGTCATATGTTTCCTTACATTATAGGAAGATGAGTCCTTATCCAATGAAAGATACTTTTAGGTCTTCCTCTAGGCTCAAATAGTGGTATTTTCCTAGATAGTATCCATAAGAAATTCAGTGTCCCTTACTTTCACTATTGACTTTATGACGATGGGGTTAATATCTTTCAAATAATATCTCACCTTAGTCATGTATATGAATCCAAATAAGACCAATAATTTTAATTTAACCGCATAACCAAGAGGAAATCTTTTAAAATTCAACTGATGCATATTTTATTTTAATACACTATGGGGAAAATTTGAAAATAATACTTTGAGGTTTTTATAGTGTGTATCTTACACTTGCATTTAACATATTATATATGTTATTCAAGACATTTTAAATTCTTAAAGAAAATTTCTATATATAAGAAGAATTGTTAAGGTTTTTTATTTAAAACAATTATATGTTTCTATGAAGAAGATAAACATAAGACAAACTTACCATATATAGAGGAAAGTAATTTAGGTTCATTTAGATATTTAAAAAATAATCATATACATAAATGTAACATTATTATTGATGATGATGAAAGTTTTTAATGTCCAAAAAGACCAACACTGCTCCATTGAAGCTTAAGAGGAAAAGGAAAATAATTACTTGGTTTTCTTTACAATTTTATTTTTGTGGATGAAAGCTTCAAGAGAGGTATTTCTAAAGAACCATATATTTAATGAATTAAAATCTAGGAAGGTTAATCCTCGTGTAACAAATATTCTAAATTTCAAATATAAATGTGAGTGCACAAAATACAAATTGAATATTCAATCCTCTTAGTGTCACAAAGATAATAAATTATTTTGCCTAAAGACATTTTAGTAATGGTGCAATGTCCTATCTTTCATTATCATGGAGCTCATGAGAATTCATTCTTACTTTAGTAATTCTTATTTTCTTCTTCATGCTCTTAGAAAATATATATAGTTTTGACCTTTCAGAGTAGTGCTAATCACTTATATTATATTGATTTTCTCTTATTCTCTCATTCTTTATCAAGACACAATTTAGATGTAATAATATTTATAGTATTATGTATATTATTCAAAATGATAACTTCCTTAATTCATAATGATTTAACCAAGACTTGGAATTTTTATGCCAACAATGCTTGAGTTGTAGGTGGTTTTCGTTTGATTTTGAGGCAATCTTATAAATCCTAATACAAAAGTATGGATCCTTGTAATTTTTTAATAAATAATTATTTAAAAAATAATATTACCCATACTCTTGTGTTTGATAAAAATCAATTGAAGATGTTGGGTTTCCAATTTGTCATTTTTTCATTGTTCAAGACATTTGTTTTCACACCATTCATCACCAATTTTAACCACATTCCTCCATGAATATACCAAAATAGCCTTACACATCCCAGAGTGGTTATAATCATTTATTTCTTTTATTTTTAATGAATTAAGTTGGATTATGTTTTGATTATTCACAAAAAAAACTTACTACAGTCCAAGGGTGATTTTCAATAGAGGCCTCCATCATTTGTATATCAATTCATCTCCAGAGGTAAATCTATCAGGGTTTTTTGTTGTTGACCTCCTCAGTATGGATTTGTATTGTTCGGAATGTGTCTAGGTCGATCCCACAAGCCTCTAGCTCATAAAAGGAATCTAATTCAAATCGTTCTGGTTGGAAATAAGTAATTATCTTCAAATTTAATTTCTAAATCAATGACGCCAAATTTGGAGATTCAACATCATGGGTCTAGTGAAAAATGTGTTTCTTTAGGTTAATTGTGAGCATATTTCCTAGAAAATCTATGATTTTGGAGATATGGGTCTTTCTTCAAAGAAGGTATTTTCCAAACTACACCCCAAATGGAGCACCTAGTCAACAAGGACATCAAATCAAGTTATTTCTAAATGATTTGTAATCGGGTATTGAGTTATCACTTCAACCAATATTCACCAAAAATGAAAAGAAAATATCTTGTAAGATATTCATATTTTATAGTTTTTATTTTGGGGGAATTGGTTTAAATCCACCACATTACCCCTCTATATAAATACATGGACAGATAAAAAAGAAGGGGGAGGGAGGATAGTATTCGAGAAAATAATTTCGATTGATATTATGTAATTATCCATTGAAATGCTTTTATTTTAATATGAAGATTCGGTCGTGGAATTTAATGAGCCAAGTGTTCTATTCTTATTGCAGTGTATCCCTAACCAAGAGGCCCCCCTCAATTAGGTATGCACTGAATATTTAGATCAATTTCAGCTACATCTAGTTTCTACATTTACAAATTTAAGTATTGCTTGATAGATAGATTTCATTTATTTTTTTTGAATCCTTGTTTTATTTAGACATGGTTTTCTTTAGTAGTTTAATAATCTTATAGAGAACTAAGACACTGACGATTAAAGATCTATATTTAAGTTTGCAATTCAACATTATCACATGAACACCAAATGAGTGAAAGATTGTGATATGTGCCCAATAATATTTCATTGAACTCTAATCTAACGTAATTCTTAAAATTTATGTTTTTATTTGTTTAGTTAGATGTTATTTTATTTGAATTCATAATTATAAATAAATCCATAGATTAATTGGTGCCAAAATAACATTTTCACGTTAGAAATTGTAGGAATTCCCATAATTAGCTACCATAAGCTTATATAAGTTATATCTATGAAAAATCATTCTTAGTTTCCAATGTTTCTTAGTTAAAATAAGTTTTAATCATATATTTTTTTTTCTTACATCTCATAACTCTATGGACTCTATAGCCCCAAGGGTCAACTCAATTGGCCAAGTTCCCATTGCTAAGTACCTTGCTGATTGGGAGGTCACAAGGTCAATTCTCCTTGACACCCTCGGGCTTAGGATTTTCTAGTTTGGCCATTAATATGTGATCACTTTGGGTTGATTTTCTTGTATTTTCCATAGGAAAAAAAAATTACGAACTCTAAATTCATAATTTAATGTCTAAAACTTAGCAATTAATTTTCCTTACATTTTTTGCACTATTTATAGGGAGATACTAAAGGGAATAAATGAATTTGTAGTTTAGTTCTTATTTATATGATTTTTGTTTCTTTTGTGCCAATATTTATGACTTGCTAGATGAGCAGTGATAAGATTCAAAGATGATCTCACTACAAAATAATTGTAGCATAGAAGCTTGACGACATCACCTTTGTGAGCTTCTTCAAGACCTCATCATGTTGGTACAATGTGTTTTATTTTTCTAGCACGCCCTGTTACCACCCATAGCCCACACTAAGGGTATAAGGAGGTAGTTCATTAGAGGAAATTTCATCCTAAAAGTACCATCCTAAGGAAAAATATTAAAATAATAGTTAAAACAATAAAACAAGAGTTATGAATTTTATAGGGAAAAGAAGAAAACTACCTTTTTTATTGTAATTTTGGCTTATATCCCTATAGGTTTACTCAATTTTCAAGTGTAGACATTCGTTGCATGTGGAATTTAATTATGCATCCAACGAATGTCTACACTTGAAATTTGAGTAAACCTATAAGGAGATATGCAAAAGGTAAAATTAAAAAGGTAATTTTCTTATTTTTGATCCAAAATATTTACATATATCTCTTTTTAAATTTAAAATATTTTTATTGGTTTACATATTATGGCATGATAATTTCATGGGCACTTTTAGGTTGAAATTTTCTCTAATGAATATGTTGAACCAACCTCCAATGTTCTATTATGGAGATGGGGTATAACTTTTTTTACCTTTTTCAATCTCTAGAATAGCTAAAACATGCAACGCCATTATGTTAGTCACATTGATCTATTTTTGGTGACATTAAATTTTACCTCACTTGAGTTTTAGAATCAAAAGTTTTTTCTTCTCAAAGGTTTGATTGTAAACCCTCTCAAACTCATCTTAGTCGACTTTTCTCGACAACCAACCTGCTCAACTCATCCTAGTCGACTTCACTCAATGACTAACCATGCCAACTTAGTATGGTCAACTTTTCTTGATGACAAACCCTACTGACTCATCCTAGTTGGCTTTGCTCAATGACAAACATTGGCCACTCATATTGGTCAAATTCACTCAATAATCGACCTCGTAATTTCATCCTGGTTGACTTACCTCAACTAACAAGACTAGTCAAATGACCAAACTAGTCAACATACCTTGACTAGAAAGACCACTTGAATGACCCCATAATTCCACTTACCGTGACTAACAACCCCATTTGAATGGCCCAAACTAGCCACGTGGACCTCACTTGGCCCTCCATTTTAGTTTCCTATCATCCAAAGGGTTTTCCCACATCATTCTGCTTGTTATGTAGCAGATACACATGTAACATGCCATATATTTAGAGGCAGTCACCACTGAATCCCTTTGTAATGTGAAACTAGCTCATCTTCTATTATATTGCATTTTGTGCTTATGGATCATTACTAGTCCAGGTGGCCCATGATGGAAAATCTAACATTATTTGATAGGAAGGATCCCCAACTACCCTCGTCATATGCCATACGAATGAAGCGATTCAATCACTAGGACTGACCTCAAACTAGTCAATTGGCCCATTCCCGACTACACGATGGTTCCAACTTATTTTGAAGCCCTGACTTTCCTAGCCTAGTTAAATACCCTGACCCCACCGACTAACTTGACCCCTAATCTGGAGGTTGGACCTGTTAGCTCCTACTGCAGCAGGTATTCATATTTAATGACTGGCATTTCACAGGCCAAATATGTTGTACTTTGCTTGCTGCAATGCTCCATATTTGCTCAAACAGTATCCATATGAAGAAGGCTACTTCAAGTTCATTCAATTGCCTTCAAAATTTTGTACAGTTTTCCTGGTATCGCTACTGTTAGTTAAAGGGAGGTCTAAACAGTTTAATCTTGGTCTCCCTAGGTTTAAATTTATTGCTTTAGAATATAGAGATTGTAAGTCTATCCAAACAGTTTAATCTTGGAAGACTCTTAGATAGGTAGAGAAATAGAAGAGTCCAACAGTTTAATCTGGGCTCTGGAAGAAATAAGGGTAGTATGTAGATAGGAAAGCATCAAAAGAAATTGAATGATGGATTTGCAAGTCTAAGTGCACCCCCAAGAAAAAGAAGAAAAAATGCTAGGAAAGTAGGCTGGGTAGGTAGTTCTGAGGCTGTTGAATTGCTGACAAGTTCCAAGTTTGCAGGGATCATATCATGCAGAACGTAATCAGTAAATATTGGTTAGCAAAAAGGCTCAAATGAGGTATAACTAACTTCCCTCCTCTGTTTTCCCCAATCATTAACTAACATCCCAAAAGAGGTCAAGATCTACTTGACGCCTCTTAATTTCATCATCTTCATCATTCCGCTTGAGTAAGGACCTGCTTTACTCAAAGTTGTTCCATATCTTCTCTCGAAGTATGGTCCTACCTCTTGTAACAGCCTAAGTCTCCCGAACTTAACGCTTTCCTATCATCTCCATGTTAATCACTAACATTATTATCTAGCTCCCTATGTTTCCCATCCCTGTATTAATATTAACTAAAATCCCTTATGTAATATCCCTCCCCTGGTTGAAAAATAACCATATCAGTTCCCGGGAATTGCTCGGTTTATCAGAAACTAAGCAAGAGCCTGACCTCCTAACCACTTCCCAAAATACGATGGACTCCTTCCAAAGTATAAAGTTCCCCCAAGGTAGTTGCACCCCTTCCGAAAAACCTTGTATGACCTTCATGCTCACTTACTTACCTTTCCCCTCAAACCGTTTTCGCGTTGCAACCTTGCACTCTCACATTCATACCAAGCATAGCCCATCTGTCCCCCACCGATGTGATATTGCGATATCGGCGATCGGCGATCACAAACGCCGAGTGTCCAACCCGTCCACCTTTCCTCTCCACCGATGCGATATCGCGATATCGCATATTGGCAGTCGCAAGCGCCACATGCCCAACCCAATGATCCCCCTCTTTCCCGCCGACGTGATATCGCGATATCGCATCGGAGTCTCTTCACCACAGTTTATCCAGTACCTCACCACATCGCGTTGTACCAGGGACCTACAGCTGACGTCATCTGCCGTACAGCCGACGCCTTGCTTACGTCAGCAGCCAGAAAAGCCGAAAAAGCTTCGCGCAAGAAGAAAAGTCACACTTCGGAGCTCCAGATCTATTCACGCATCGCTACAGGAAATAGGCCATTTCAAGGAATCTTTAGGGAATCTTCTGGTAGCCGAGCCCACTGCGCACCGAAAAAGCCCGAAAATCGCCCAAGTGTGCCAGAGGATCTGGTTTGAAGACAACAGCAGATCAATCACAGAGTTTAAAGTGTATCAGATCAAATCAGTAGATATCAAGCATGTCAAAGAGTATCAGTCGACGGCGGAAACCATCAATGTAGCGGCAAAGTGTATCAGAGAATATCTTGAGCGGCGGCCCAGAGAAAGAGAAAATTGAATATCTTCCAGCAGATTCACAGAAGGATAGGGAAGTCACTTGAAGCTCTCAAATCGTAATAATTTCACATTCAATTCGCACCAAAGCCAAACTGCAGCCCCACAGCTCATTCACTTCAGCAGCACCGCATCTGGTCCCCAAGGGCCACCTCGTCACCTGTTCCAACTCAGCTGCCCCCAGCGCAGTCAAAAAAGATTTACTTGCATTTAATTTCAGCAGCATTTAGATTGTCGAAGAGTTCTAAGCCGACCTGTCAAGGTCAATTGTAATGATGTCTTCCTGATATTTTGTTTATAAATACCACCCGAAGTGATATTGTGAAGGGTTGGTTGGTTGGTAGTAGTAGTTGTTGGTCAGTTTCCTTTCCAACAATTTCTCTGAGTAAAGACTCGCACTGTAACTGTTATATTTTTCATAATCAAAGATTGCTGAAAGCATGGATTGCGAAACAACTTGCTGTTTTCTCTTGGCCGAGGAATGATCACGGAATTCCTGTGTCTCTGCATGATCCAATAAGTGTTTTTCCTCCCTGTCTATTTTATGTTTTATCATCTTTTCGCCTTTCTAAGTTGTAGGAAAAAAGAATAGCTTAAGATTTATTTCAGTACACCTTAAGTTCAATTTCTGCGCTTTTCGATGTTTTCTTCAGAAACAGTTATGACCTAGAATTCTTAAATGCTCTAGTTTACCCTGTTTCTCTCATATATGAGTGCATGTCTTTGGAATTCTTAACTGCTCCGGGATCCCTCTCATCCACTTCTCCTCTCTGTCAGCATGATGAAAATATTCTCTTTTGCCTTTCATCCCTGATGTTCATTCCGTACTTTCATCAGACTAAGTATTGTATCTTGCGTGGCTATCCCGCTCTGTATCCCCTTGTGACCAAGAAAACGCTCGCATGCCTCAATCTATGACTCCATGCCCAATGGTTCAAAACTTATAACACCTTACTGTGCCTCTTTACTCAAGAATCCTACCTCCCTTCCAATCACAGTCAACATTCCCTTGAAGTCAGAAAGCTAGCCTAAAATCATCAACTAAGGTTGAAACTAGATCAACTAAGGTTGAATCTAAAGGAGAGAGCCCCGATTGCAGGTGGGCTAGAACTTGCAATCAGAAGATTGGTTTGTGGTTACCTCGGCCGTATCCCTACTAGGAGCCTAGGGACAACCTGAGTGATAACAGTATCAAGATATAAACACCACTCTAACTAGGGTCTAGTCATCAATGCAAGGCCATATCAACAATGTATGCTATGACCTCATGCATGACAACAACGATTACTCCATTATACACATTGCTACATGTAACTCACAACATCCATAAGAAATGCCAAATCAACTACACCTATGCATAAATGCATGTACTTGAGAATAATAGATCAAGCCTTGTAATAAACCTTCAAGACTGATATATGTAATCAAAATACTCAAGTATGTAACCTAACATACAATGATGTAAGTAAGCGACATAAAATCAACATGTAAGCGACAAATAGCCATATATAGTCAGTCACATACTCATGTCAAATACTCTTCTCAAAAAATCAACATCAAATTCTCCATGATAACCATACTACAACCCTTATCCATCAACAAGAAAATACAACAAGTATAGAAGTGTAAGAGACACACATGCAACTACCATGCATGCATGACCAACACATTCAACCCATCTAGTTCGAGAGTTGAACCATGCTCTGATACCACACTCTAACACCCTCCTCCTGCATCCACCCAAGTAACCATGCCAACCGGGGTAAACATGATACGAGAGGCTACTATGATCAAATTCAACCTCCTAGGTGACCTTAAGGAAGTGGAATAGATGAAACATCACACACAATCATCCAACATCATCAAAAAAACCCTCAGAAGATAAGTTAGCCACTCAAACAACCTATATTTGGGTCCATTGTTGTTCTTGACCTCTTAGGCCATAGTCAGTCTCATGCTATGGGCAAGAGGGCAACCAGAGACGTAAAGTCACTCTAATAGTCTTTCCTGTTAGCGACTGTAGACCAAGCTTTCCAGTTTTGTGCTAGCAAGCCCGACATTTAAATCACTTTTTCTGGCCCAGAAACTAGGCCACTAACCAGAATGGAATGAAAGCTCATAATAAAGTAAAGTACAAAGAACAATGATGCGAAAGAAATAATTTTGATCATGACGTTAACCAAACCCCTAGTAGCCATGACAAGTATTTCATCAAACATATTGTCAACATGTAGCCTACAAGTGTAAACAACAGAATTAAGTGTAGGGATCTCGTACTTATCTGAGAATCACTATGAACCATTGTTCCCTCATGATATTTGTTGACATATCACTTATTAGGTCATAGATACCATATCCATTCAATTACAAGTTAAAACAATCTTAGAACCATACATAGTTTTCATTACAAAATGTGCATATAACCAGCATAATAGTAACAGAAATACCATAAACATATTAGCCATCAAAATCCATATATACATCAGTACATTTTCATATGAAAATCAAGGGAATGAATTTCTCATTAATCAATGCAATGAACCATGCAAAGATGGGACTACCAGGTTCCACCCGACCATAGAATGGCCGGACAAATCTCTCTTCAACCATTCACGCCCATGCGTAATTCCAAGCATGAGTGTGGGACTCAAATCAAAAGAATTCAACAAGGGAATATCGAGGCTAAACCACCTCACCCTCATCAATAGAAACCAAGCTTTACCGTAATCCATCCCAGATCACTAGGACAACATAATGAACACATCATAACCAGCTTTACTGTGATCTCCACTCGATCACTAGGCAAACAAGCATGGATGCCATTGGTTTTCTCCACCTACATTGTGAGGAATTTTCATGTCTCCTAGTCTCTCAAGACTTACCGCAATCCAAACCTGGATCACTAGGTCCTAAACTGAGACACACTCTCTAGGCTTTACCACATATCTCAAACCCGAGATTACTATGCCTAACAGAGCGAAAACTACCTCTAGGGTTTACCGTATATCCTACCATTCACTGGAAAGGATTCCTAGGCCATTCAAGACAACACAAAATCCGGCTTTACCGCAACCCACAGTCTGGTTCAGGGATTACTAGGTCATGTGTTCTATCATTTCAAAGATCCACCTCACTCAGCTTTGAATCCATGTGGAAATCCATCTCAATAAAACATGAGAACTCCATCACACCATGGCTATCTGGAAATGGTAAGGGTAGGATGAAAAGCACTATCCAACCTAGAAAAACCCATGCCATGATAGAAAAGAACCACACAAAATGCCATGCATGCCAAATATAGGAAGAAAAATACACATGCAAGTCAATATTTGCAATGAAGCCTATTGTAGCTTCTTGATCTTTCCTTTCACTACTTGATCCTTGCTTCCTCTTGGTTTCTTTTCCTTTCTTATTCCAATGCCAAAGTGCTCCAATAAAAACTCTAAGTGTCCAATGTGCATGTCAGGAAGTGTATGCACAATGTAACCATAAGTTTTAGATTACAAGGAATAATTTAACTAAACAAGGTTACAATAGAACACGCCCAAAATTATTCTACAAACAATGACACTGTTCCAGTGAAATCGATACAGGGGTAACGGACAACATAAATACTACTCATCCATCCAATTATATTATATGTAAAAAAAAATTCAATGTACAGAGTAATATCAAAAGGAGCTAGGGAACAGGAAAAGAATTTACATGGTGGCCAAACAAAACAATGACAAACCCATTTTATTCGAGAATTCATAACCATAACCCAGTTGTAGGAAAATGGAAACTTGGTAAAATCCATTTATATTAAACAAGTGAAATATACATAGATAGCAAGTATACGGCAATCTCATATCATGAATACTCCAAATAGCTAGAGGTATATACACATAAACACAAAATTTCTCAAGAGAATAAAGTCTGTTGAACTTAGTATGCAACCATAAAAGTTACATTGACAATTAAGAGAAAGGCATTTCCATTTAAATACTACTTGAGCAGAGGTATCTTCATTCTATATGAAGCCACCCAAGGAACAATATTCCTAGAAAGGAGACCTAGTGTTGTGCATGAGTGTGACAATCAAAAATAAGGAAAGATCACATGTATTCTAGTACCGAAGTCCCATCGAAGTAGAAGAGTTCAATCGACCTAGAGATCACACAACATGGTAACCAGTCAAAAGAATAATGAATCAACGAGCAGTGAAGTCGAACCATAATTGAAAGAGTATTTATATACCTACAACCATGAAAAAAAAGAGAATAGACCAAATATTGGAAATGAAATCGTTTGCGAATTGAACAACCATTGAGGGAAATAAACAAAGATTAAGAGACAAGATTTACCTGCTAAGTAAGAGGGGAAGTAGAGATTAAGCCCTATCACTTGTGCCAAGTGGTATAGAGCATGATAGAGAGAGTAAATATAAAACCCTCATTCCAAAGTGAAATTCATTAATGGATCCACAAAACCAACAAAAAAAAAAGAATTGATTACCTTGGGTTGCTAAACGCAGAATCCATGCACAATTTGAGAAATCCAGGGAAAGGAAATTACAGGAGGATGCTTGATAGTTTTGGAACCCTGCTGACCATAGTAACATTTCAAACTGTCACCCCTGTGCATGGAGGAAACAGTGTGTTAAATGAGAAACAAAGAAATCCAGAATAAACTTAAAAGGAACCAGAGCATGGCAGGGTAAGGAAATTACCCGAAGTTGCTCATTGCACCCAAAATAGGTCACAATAGAGGGAAACCTCCTTAGGAGTTATCGCACCTGCACTGGGGACACCAAATTTTAGATTGCTCTTTAATATGGGAGAGTAGCAAACAATTATATAGTTAAGTCTTGTGAAATTGTAGAGATGCGTGGGTATATGAAATTCGGGGACCAAGGAAAAGTTACCTATTAACGCCAAGGAAGGCTAGATGTGGTCATCGTCTTGCCTATTGACATCACATGATAATATAGAAAGGTTACATGCCTAGTTCTCTCTCAAAAACCAAGCCAAACAAACTCTGTGAACCACTAAACCCTACGCGTAGCAGCAATTGTGAGGAAACGCAAGTGAGGTTAGGTAAAAATATGTTTATGGTTTGCAAACATAGATCCAATTGTTGATTACTCAAAGTTTCATCACCATCATTAAACACATACCAAGAAACCCTGAGCGAGTCACATGGACACCCCCATCTCATCACGTGAAGCGGGTGAGGTGGCAGGACGAGACAGGCATGATAATTAACTCTAGGCAGGACAAAAGAGATCCATTAATGAACAATAGGCGCAGGGTTCTTTGGGTTAAACCATATGACCATGGTGAGCTTTAGACACACATAATACCATTAAACTTAACCTTTAGAACTTTTTCCTCGTGTTTTGTCAATGTGGTCCTAGGTAGGGGTGAATAACATTTGAATGGGTACAAAAAATTATAGTTTACATGTATAAGATTTATTGAGTTGTGACCAGACCACAAAAAATATATCCACTCATCAATGTTCAAGTGCTAACAAGGATTTGTATACACACACAAGGAACCAAGGTAAATGTGAGGACATTATAGAAACATTACAAATATTTAAGAAACCAACACCCAAACATATAATGTGGCATCCACCTTCATGTCCATAAAACATATAGGTCAAGCATAGGATGATATGAGAAATGTTAGAAGAGGATGTGTGTTATACTGACAGTAATGGAATTGCTACTAGAGATAAGCTCATATATACTTGATTGATAATGTTGAATGGAGTAAGTTAGGATCTAACAAAAAATAAAATAAAAAATATTGTGATGTTTTTTTTCTTTTCGAAATGGGAGATATGACACATAGTTTCATCAAGCTCTCTGAGAATCCTACATTTCATGATCAATCCAAGCATATAGCTATCCGATATGACTGTTTACAGAATTGTGTCTAGAGGCTAATTTTGCTACAATACATTATAACAATGTAACATGATGCTGACATTTTGAAAAAAGCCTTGTCAAGAGAGAATTTCAAGTTCCATAGGTGCAGGATAGGGGTGGTTGATAATCCCTTTCTTGCTGAGAGGGAGCTTTGAAAAATTCAGCAAGAATTCTCAATTTGATTTTTCCTTGATTAAAATGAGAAAAATCAAATTTCCATATTAGTAGACAACTTGGATGTAATTAGCTTGTGTGACATGGATTATGTCACCCATTTTACTTAGTAAATTTGAGTTGGAGGAGTTATAGTTTAGTTAAGCATGTGAGATTGCTAATTTGTAGCAATCAAGGTCATTTATTTCAAGTTGCTTTCAATTAAACTAGTTTCAATTGTTGGAGGAACTAGTGGAAGGTCAGTTGTGTGGTGAGCCTTCAATCTAACTCAGTGAGACTTAAGTATAACTCAATGATCACCTAGTTAACTAATCAATTATTCCAAAATAGCTAATTCATGCAGAGAATTCAAGTTCCCCAGCAGTGGTGGAGATTCCAAGGTAGTGTAACATTAGTTGTAAACTAGTCTTGAATGTACATGTGTTGCATGAAGTCAGATGATCAACTTTGGGAATTGTGCAATCAATTTGATGAGTTTTGCTAAATAATAGGGGCCTAATTTCTCAAGGAATTTTTTAAGGAAATAGGGGCTCAACAGAGGTAGAAATTGACTAAGTCTGGGTCAGAGCTTCTCAGTAGGTAGAGAGTTAGGTTATTCACTTGCAAGTTGTGCTCAGTTGATCAAAGCAATTATAATACATCTTTATTCATCAGATTAATGCAAAAAGCCATAAGAGTTTTTAGCATATTTCATTCCCCTAGAAAAATATTGTGTGCATGTGTGTTATTTCTCATTTCAGTTTTATGATTGATGTTCTAAATTGTGAATTGAACTCCACAGAGTAGTAGAGTAGGTTTGTGTCTTCTAATTTTGATTAAAACTTCATGAACAATTGAAAATCCACACCATAATTTCTACAAAGTATATGGGAACATAAGAATATTTCCTATGATTTTTTTTTAGATAATATTAGAAGAAAAAAATTGTACTAGTGTTTTGAGAAGATTTGATAATGGAAATAAGGTAATATGATATATGGAAAGAGAAAGACACAACACAATAACACAATATAACATGAGCTGCTACAATAAAATGCATTGATTCAATTTCTTGAAGCTACATGATAATGAGATTCAAAACTGCTGCAAAAATAGATATCTTAATATTAGCTCACACATGCATGACCGAGACTCCATAAATTAGAATTATAGCATTACTGACAGTTCCTAAATTTAGAATATATGTAAAATTCTTAAAATTGCATGCTCATTGAATGTAACTAGGAGTTATTATCAACAACACTACCCATTAATTACGACCATTAACTAATGTTGGTTTAAGACTCAGTTAGGTTTACAACACAAATTTTCTTTATGAAAATTAAATGTATCCCTGGTAAATTCCTTTGTGAATATGTCAGTCACTTGTTGTTTTGATTTACAACATTTCAAGTGAATTTCTCCATTTTTTACAAATTTTCTAATGAACTGATAATTTGTATCAATTTTTTTATTTTCTAATTAAAAACATGGTTCTTTGAAAAGACTACTACTCACTTGTTGTCACAATACACTGTAGTTCGTCCCTCTTTCTTTTGTTGTAGATCACCCAATAATTTACATAACTAAACTACTTAGCAAGTTGTTGTTGTTGTTGTTGTTACTACATACTCTACTTCCACTGATGAGATATTCATATTGCCTTTCTTCTTAGATTACCATGAAATTACACTTGAACCAGTATGGAAAATGTATCTCGAAGTACTCTTCCTATCATCCATGATACTTGCAAAGTCATTTGAAGTGTATCCAACTAAAATATAGCTATTGATGTTGAAGTATAATATGACATATATTATTGTTCCAACAATATATCTCAAAATTATTTTTCCTGTTTTCTTGTGTGAGTCTTTTGCAGATTCCATGAACCTAGAAATTAACCTAACTACATGCATAATGTCTGATCTAGTTATAGTAAACAATGTAAACTTTGAAACGGGAACCCACACTGTTACCCGTTTTGTAGAGATAGCAAAAAAGTGACTCGATTTTGAAAAGGGGTTATGCATAACACGCATGTGTTTTTTAAAACTTAGTTTTTGGAACTTTAAATTTTTTTATGTACATTGCATTTTATGATGGTAGTGTTTCTTATGATGATTTAAAAACGTGGTAATTCTGCACCGGACTCTTTTTTTAAAATGTTTTTTTTTTAACTTTTTTTATTTTATTTTCTAGTGTATGAAATGTAAATAATTATTTTGTAAAATTAATAATTTTTGAAGTGGTCTTTTTCTTCATATTTTCTTGTTTTTATTTTAATTTTTTTTTTGTAGTGAGGTTGTTATTGTTTTGCATATTTAAAAAAGAAGGTCGATATTTTGACTTTTCAATATTCTACATATCTATACATTGGTAATTAATTTTTCAATCCACAAGAAATAATTGTTTCTAAAAAACAATATTTTCTAACAATTTACATAAAAATAGACATTTTTAACATAAATATAATTAGAAAACTACACGTTTTGATTATTTTTTGCTACAATTGACATGTGAAAATCACATTTTTTATACGAAAATTTTAACTAAAAATAGTTAAATAATAAGTTTTTTTATGAATTTCATATCAAAATAATAATAATAATCACTTTTTTTTTCAAAAAATAATGGTTAACTTAAAAATTAATGCGAAAATCACATATTGCAAATATTCAACACATAACAACCTCAATTGAGTGTATATTCTTCTCATAAAATGTCACAGTCAAAACATTGCAAGTATAACTACTTAATAGTTACAAAAAATGAGCTTGATTTCCAAGCATAACTTAAATTTAATCAACAATGTCACGTAATCCAAACTCTTCGTCCTCTAGAGTTTCATCATTGTTTTCTTCCTCAATTTTTTCTGCTTCATTTTGCTCATTTTCGTCTTCTAATGGATCTTTCATGTCTACCAATCTCCCAATGTATGTCTTTCCAAACATCCCATGTAATGGTGGTTGAGGTTCTTTTGCCCTTTTTGTGACACGTGATTCACTAAAGTCCCATTTCTTCAACCCAATTTCTTACATTGCATCTAGAAGAAATTGAAGAGCATTAATTCTTTGCTGAATGAAATTGCATTGTAATGGATTTTTTTCAATTGCAATGCAATTTCTTCCTTTTTGAAGGCAGCATGCTAGTGTTGTACCTAGTTATCAAGCACAAAAGAAATAATGAAGTA
>APFE030158211.1:49349-60975 GCA_000404065.3 Pinus taeda
GGGGTTCAATACATGATATTAAGGAGGGTTGCATGATTGCAGTGCTAGCAGATGGAGATCCCAAAGGCTATCCATTTTGGGTTGCTAAAGTTATAAAGGTATTTACAGAAAATGAGGATGTTACAAGTGTTGAAGTACATTGGTATGCCACAAATACACACCCATTCAATGGTGTGTATAAGCCAGAGATGGTAGTTGAAAAAAAAATGGGCGGAAAGAGAAAAAGAAAGGGTACGAATATAAATCGTCACCGCACAAACATATTGAAATTGGAGGCTGTTGACATACTTGTTTATGAATTCAATTTAACAAAGAGGGGAACTCTTCGCTTCAAGACGATAGAGATTCTGAAAAGGTTGTTACCAAAAGGAACAGTATTGAGATGGGAGTCTACTGAAACCAGTCGTAGATCTAGAAGAATTTAGAAACCTGAAATGATGGGCATGCATGTGGACTCAGATGGGGCACTAGTTGATGAAAGAGAAGAATATGGAACATCTTCATCAACATCCAGTGACTCATCTGAAGATGTGAATTCTGATGGCATGCAAGAAAATATGAGTGATTTTGAATAATTGTTTAAGACAATTTATCTAACTGCTATATGCATCATCTCTTGAAATAAAATTTTTGATTTCCATATGGTGTTAAATGAGAAGTTATGAGACACTTTTATGTTGTTAGATCATTTTACTAGCATTTTTTTTTAAATTTTGAAGATTTACCCTAAAAAAAATCATCATTCCAGTATAATCACTTTTTTCGTTTTCAAGCTATATTTTGCACGAAAATTTTGTTTTCACTGCCATTTTTAAAACATGTTCAAAATTAGCCCTAAAAAAAAACCATTGTTCCAGTATACACACTTTTCGTTTTTAGCACTGTTTTTGATGTTTTTTTTGGCATTTTTTAGCCATAGTTCCCGTTTTGAGTTTATAGTTCCCGTTTCGAAGTTTACATTGTTAGTAAGATACATAAGACTACAAACCAATCTCTAAAATAGAGTTAGAGTTTATGTTGATTTAAAATTCATCATTTTTAACACATCCATGGCATACCTTGCTTGAAACATAAAAATACTTAAATCATTAAGTAACCTCAATACCAAGAAAAAATACCATCAACCCCAAATCATTCATTTAAGTCTATTTCTGCATAACTTATTTAAACTCATCCATTGATTGATTCCCTTTGAGTATTGTATCATCAACATATATATAAAAAATTAAAATTTGTCCTTGCTCATTTTCCTTTGTATACTATGTAGGTTCATTGTTTCTTCTACTAAATCCACTGCTAATCAGATACAACCCAATCTTGTTATGCAAAGCTCTACGAGCTTGCTTAAGTCCATAAAGAGTTTTCTTCAACCTATAGACTTTATTTTCATGACCTTTTATTTCATATCCTAGTGGTTGATGCACATATACTTCTTCTAAAATTTCATTAAATAATGTTGAATTTGCATCCATCTAGTAAAATTTCCATCTATTATATGTTATTATGGTTGAGATAGATCTAACTATATCTAACACTGATACTGGTGCAAAGGCCTCACCATAATCCACTTCGGGCCATTGTGAAAACCCTATTGTTACCAATCTAGCCTTGTACTTTTCTATTTCTCCCTTGCTATTCAGTTTTGTTTTCTAAACCCATTTAACACCTTTTCAACATTTATCTTTTGGTAATTCTACCATGTACATTTTTCTCTATAGAATTCATCTCCTCGTCCATTTATTTGACCCAATTTTCATCTTTCATTTCATCTTCAAAACATGATGGTTGACAAGTAAATAATGAAAATTTTGAATTCAGATCTAAGTCTTCATAGACCTCTTTCAAACTTCTAGTTTTTTTAGGTCTCAAGGAATCAAATTTACTACATGATTGAGCAGTATCAACACAAGAAGTCATTGGAAAAGATGACTCACCTTAAATAGAATTCGTTGGAGTTATTTTTGGAGTATTTAGAATTGATGAATGACTTTGTGAATCTTCTTCTACAACCTATTCCCCTGCATCATCTTCTACTTGAGGTATTGTTGCTTCAATTATTATAGATTTATTGATGCTTCCATCTCATGCTTCATTTTCTTTAAATTCAACATCTCCGCTAACTATCAAATTCTTTGTTTTTAGATTGTATGACTTATATGCCCTGGAATGATCACTATACCTAATAAAAATACACTTCTCACTTTTTCCATCTAGATTTCTTCTCCACTCCTTAGGAACATGAGCATATGCCACATAGCCAAATGTTTTAAAGTTTGCTACATTGCAACTTATACATGTCCATGCTTCTTGTAGAACTTTTTTCTTCAAACTTTTAAAGAGAGATCTATATAAAAATTAAATTAAATGAGCTACTACTTCCTCCCAAAACTCATTAATATATGTTTTTCCTTCAACATGATTCTATCCATATTCATCATGGTTTTATTCTTTCTTTTAGCTACATCATTTTTCTACAATATGTATCTTATTGTAAATTGTCTCTTGTCTCTTCATCCCAAAAAATTATATAAACTATTTGAATCACACTCATTTCCTATGTTTTATCGTAAAACTTTGATATGATGATCATGTTGCTTCTCTGCCATTTCCTTAAATTCTAAAAAAAAATCTAAATTTTTAGACACATTTGTGAGAAAAGACACCCAAGTCTTTTTGTTGTAATCATCTATGAAAGTTACAAAGTAGTAACTTCCTCTAATTGACCACATTTACATTGGACCACATACATTTGTAGAACCAACTACAAAGGTTCCTTTTCCCTATAAGAAACTCCCCTAGGAGAATTTTCTTTTTGTTTCTTTGCTAAAATCCAACTCTCATATGAACTAGTTGGCTCTTGAATGGGATGCAACCCCTTAACCATTTCTATTGTCGCAATAGTCCAAGGCCACCAAAATATAGATGACCAAACATGAAGTTCCATAACCAAATATCATGCAAGCATATTGTATTTTGAGCAAATGAGTAATCATGTCTATTGTATTTCATCGCAAATGGATACATCTTATTTTTGGTCATCTTCACTTTGGAAATAAACATCTTAATAGGAGGTATATCATATATGAAGCAAGTATCTCCTTTAAATACTACAACATAACCTTTTTTAATAAGCTCGCCAACGCTAAGCAGATTATGTTTCAAACTTGGAGCATAATACACATATGGTATTGCCTTTTCTAATCTTGATTGATGAAGATGTTAAATGTTATTTTTGCCATAACTTTTAGAATATGACTAAATAACCCAAATCTATAATTATCCTTTTGTTTCTTGTCATATGAATGTTGCATCCACATCAAAAAACCAAATTTCTTTAGATAACCCTTGGGAAACATTATGCGTAAGCAATAATGATTCTTCACACCTCTCATAATAATAGTTTGCACATTTCCTTTTAAGATCATTTTTTCCCTTTTTGCATTGATGTTAATAATGACCCATATTGTTGCACTAATAGAACTTAATTTTTTTATTTGTTATACCTTTTATTTTATCGCAAACTTCTGTTGCTACTCCCCCTTGAACTATCAAGATTTTTATATGCTCTCATATCTTTTCCAGGATCATCTCTCTAATTGTTGTTTCTATTGTTTCTGCCTCTACCTCTTGATCTTGATCCTCCTATTCCTTGTGAGATAGAAACCTATTATCTGAATGCATTTTCCAAAGATTCCTCATGTTTTCTTATTTCAAATTCATGGGATAACAAGGATCCAAATAATTCATCCACTGATAATAGTCATAAGTCTTTACACTCTTTAATGGCTATGACCACCATATCAAATTTCCTAGGCAAGATCCCGAGAACCTTCTCTACCATTTTTTGATCTAAAATATCTTCATTGTTCATCATTAGTTGATTGACAATTTTTATAGCTTGGGTCATGTATTGGCACACGTACTTTGACTCTTTCATTTTCAAATTCTCAAAATTCATGTTCAACATCTCCAATTTCATTGTTTTCACCTTTGCAATTCCATGATAACTAGTTTCTAGGATGGCCCACACTATTTTGGAGGTCTTCACTATTGAGATCTTGGGGAAGAAAGTTGTATCCACAACATTTGGGATGGTAGCAAGTGTTATCACATGTTTTTTCTATGGATTATGAGTTGATCTTTCTATGTGTTTGTCAAAACTTATTTAATTACCTTATCATTTGGCTCTACATAGCCATAGGCTATAAGTTCCCACCCACTCTCAGAACATAATGAAATATGCATTTTACTATTCCAAAATTCATAATCTTTTTGTATCTTAACTGGGAATGGTAGCTAGAAAAAACTATGACCTAAAATCATGCTCTATTTTTCTTTACTTACCATTAAAAAAAACAAAAACATTTTTATTTTCTTTTTAACTAATATAATAATCAAAACCACTTTTAAAAATATCTTCACTAAAAAATTTAGGCTCTCATTAAAAAAACACTCTTTGTAAATAAATCATTTTCTACACTAAATAATCTTTTCTTTTAATTCAACTCTTTTATTTTTCTTATCCAATACTTTGAAAACAAACTTTTAAAATGAACCTTCATCACCACATTTAACCCCAAAAAAACTTACACTGCTTTAAAATAACATGGCACTTAAACTGCGTTAAAAAACAAGTTATATCTAAAAGAACTGTTATTCGGTATTTCTAGAAGTCACATTGAATCTTCATGGCGGTTTACAATGGTGCCTCACAAATGGATATGATGGCTCATTGTTGCTTAATGAGCAAATTGACCGGCAGAAACCAACCAATTCCCTACAATGGAAACACTTAGTCAGCTGCTATGCCTCAACAAACCAAAAAGAATGACTTATTGAGTGCTAGCATACAACATTGGCTTTGACAACAATGGTTATGGTTTGTCTCAAAGAAAGTTGGTCATGACTCCTAAACAATAGGAGTGCAATTCAAAAGCCACTGATTTTTCAATTTATTAACAAATATTAATCACCATACACTAGGTTGGAAATAGTAAATTACTTCCGTAGACATGTAATGTATGGAGAAATGAGTTTAGTTAAGTTAAGCCTAACATTATAAGTTGAGTGTGAGTTTGCATGAACAAGTTAGCCAGAGTTGAGGAAACTCAAGTTAAAGATGGTATGATTTCATATTTACTAAATTACATTCTTATATACCCGTGGTTAGTTCATGAACAAGTTAGCCGGAGTTGAGGAAACTCAAGTTAAAGATGGTATGATTTCATATTTACTAAATTACATTCTTATATACCCGTGGTTAGTTCATAATGTGTGTGGAAGCCAAAAGCCACAAATTTATTGATGAACGTATGTGAGAAAATTGAATAAAAAAAGTTTATTTCTGTATATGTATTTTGTGTTTTTCCTCCTTTCTTTCCATCAAACTGATATCAAAACTGAGATCAAGTTACAAAATTCGAGAACCCTGTAAAAATAAAAAAAAGAGCCAATAAAAAAAGGCCTTCGATTTTCTAAACAAAATATCCCAAAAATAAATCGTTGCAGGATTAAAGCTGATAAGTGCGATGTTTTGAAAAAACTTAGAGCACAACTGTGGCAAGATTAAAGATTAAAGGCACGATGTTTTAGAAAAACTTAACAAACATCCAACAATTATTGGTTTTCCGTCACGAGTGTTGCATTGATACACGCGACAGGCCTCCAGGAAATGTCAACAAGAATCACGGGCACAACGGAAATTTTGAAAGGTTGAGATGACACGAAAAGTCCAAAAGCCACCTACTCATATGTTTTAAAAGGAGTCTTCTTAAAGTGTCAAGAGATATAATTTTTAAAGTCACGTGGGGCAGTTGAAAAGGTTTAAAAGATTATTCCCAAGGGTTTATTAAAAGTTGGAGATGTCAAAGGATTAAAAAAAGTTCCATGCGCAAGTTTAAAGTGTTTAACAAAAATGTTATTAAAGGGGATTGAAAGAAATGCCTTTCCTAAGAAGTTGAGTTGATTAAAAAATGGTATTTTTTTTAAACAAAAATTATATGTTTTTAAAGAAGCTCTATAAAGGTTTTAATCGAAGATATTAAAGTAGTCTTTTTTTAATAAAATATGGTTTTATTGGAAGGAGAGTTTAGGACTTTGTGAATGTTTGTTCGTCTGTAAAAAAAATTGTTTTGTCAAGCAAGACAATATTTTGGGTGAAGATTGTGCCTTATGAGGGCATATATTGAAAGTCATACTTTTTGGGGGTGATATGGAAGGAAGCCTCATGTAATAAGGAAAGAAGCCATATGACAAAAGAAAGACAACAATCATGGGTCGTAAAGTGAGAATGAAGCAAATTAAAAGAATAAATCGGCAAGAAGGGTCAAAGTATTTTAAAGAGTTCATAGAGGTTTTAGCTGCAGCCAAGGAATCTACCAGACAAGTGACAAAATTCAAGGATGCATGGATCACGATGGATTTGCTAATACTGCTAAAGTTTACTCGTAATTATTTTGATTTTTTTATTGTCAAAATACAAACTTTTCTTCGATATAAAGAATTAACTGAGTACTAGTCCAATAACCCATATAGTGAAGTATGTAATGCTCTAGTATTTGATTTTATAAACAACATTGGATGATAAGTTTTTAAGGTAGAAAAAGCTACATCTTTGGAATAAGCATGGAAGATCTTGGAAGCAAAATTTGGTACAAAGGAAAGTGTCATGCAACAGCAAGTTGTGTCACAATCTGTTGAAGAATAAATAGAGAAGTCAGACACAAATATAAGAGTAGATGAGCAAGCCTATAACAGGACGATAGAGCTTGGAGAATCCATATGTATGGATGAAAAAAACATAACAAAGATTGCAGAGAGAGAAGTTGAAGTTAGAGGATATAAATGCTAAATAAGTCCACTATAACATGGATGGTGAAGATGGTGGTAAATCCCACTATGATGAGACAAATGTAGATGATGACTGTAAACTGAGCTATGAATTGGTGAATCTAGTCGTAACTAATGAATTTGGTGAAGTTCAAATTGTTAATGAGCACATGCATGCTCGGGTATCCCACCATAGTGGTATATTTTTTGCAACGGGGACTGATTGTGGAAATATGGTAAGTTCCATGTTTGATGAAGAATTGAAGATTAAAGCTACCATTGTAGCAACAAGTTATGAAGCAAAATTTGGAATTGTTCGCAATCCCACATACTTGGTTTGTTACCCTTGGAGAGTGTTTATAAATAGTCATTTCGATGTATAATTTTCATTCTTAGTTTTTGACTAAGTTTTACTGATGAATTGGCATGTTCGCATCCGTTTTACTCTAAATTCATTGTGTTTTCCCATGCTTTACCCTCTATAATTAAATACATTTCAATTTATCAAGCCTTCTCACTAGGAAAGAAAGAGCACACAATGCACGCCCAAGCCTTAGTTGGACCCCCTTTGTCTATTTAGGATATTCCCTACGCTTAGGCTAAGCCTTCTCCCCTCTCTTTGGCACATAATGCTTCCCCAAGCCACAAGATCTCCTTATCCTTCCAAACTACACCCTTCTTAAAGCCTCTCACCCAGCTGAGTGCATAACACACCAACAAAGGTCATTAGGCCTTCCTCAAGCCTTGATACTATGCCCTATGCCCCCAACTGAGTGCATGACATACCAACCATTAACATCAACACTTCCTTGAGCCTTGAATCTACACCATGCACATTCCTTGTGACTAAGGCCTCCTTAGTTGAGCGCATGGCACATCAACAAGCCTTACACAAGCTTCCTAGTCCCTTGTGACTTCGCCCTATGCCCTCCATCAAGTCTCCTCTTCCCAATGACGCGCACAACACGCTCTTAATTCTCAACCCACAAACCTTATATGTTGATAGTGTGCCCTGCACTCAGAAGCTTTCCCCTCCTATCCTGACTGCAATGTTAACTCACAATGGGAAAGTTTGCATGAAACATGAGAGAATAGGAAAATTTTCAGGCTGATATTTGCTTTCCATGAGTGATCTTACTTACAGGTGTTACTAGAATAACATGGTAAGGAGGTATGAGAAGATCTGTCGAACGAAGTATCATAAAGAAGAATTCAAAGATAAAGGATACATGATTGTGAAAAGTGAAAGAAAACCATATTTGGATGACCAAAGGGATCCTTGTAGATTCCATACATCTCAAGACCCTTCCGAGGGTAAAATGTAACAACAATGAGGAATCTACATCAAGACATATAGACATAAATGATAGCATTGTCAACCCGAATGACTAAAGATCCAAGTCATCAATGTTAGTGAAATGTCATGTTGTCATTACATCATCATGTGGAAATAATGATGTAATAATTGTAAATATAAATACATGGAAGTCCAAGAGTCATGTATGGACAAAAGAGCCACATGTAGTAGTCTAAAGGTCACATCTAAATTTCCAAAAGACACAAAGGAGTCCAAAAGTAATTTTGAAGTTCAAAATTCATTTGAAAGACCAAGGGTCATTTAGAAGTCCAAAGGTCATTAGAATTTGAAAAGTTATATGAGAAGCTCAAGAGTCATGAGGATATGAAGAGTCATGTCTCTAGTTATAAAATAGGCCTCATTACTCAAAGGGAGGACTTTTAACCTTCGCTTCTCCTCAAAAGGTATTGGAGAGATAGAGATAGCTCCTTTGGAGAGCGAGTAGTGGCTCTAACATTCCACTATTTAGAGCATGTGATGTCCATTGTACTCATGTATCTTGGAACTTTTTATTAATACTTGAAGCCCATTGGGCCAACATATTGTCATGCATAGATTGTGGATCTTTTGAGACAATTCTTCAGATGTTTGTGGTTTATGATGACATTCTTTTGCATTTAAGAAATTGAAATATTTCGGTGGATTTGGTTCTTATCTTATTGAATGTGTATTGTGGTAGTTATAATGATTGTTGCATTTATGTGAACTATTTCACTTGATGTCTAACAATTCTTTCTTGTATATGTTCACGTGTTTTCACTAGATCGGTACTAATACTTGTCTTTTGAAGGCTCACTTTTGTTCTTTTAAGTAAAACAACCTTGATATATTCTACAATTGGATATTCCACAAGACATACTCTCTTGCTCATTCAATAGTACATGTCCGCTACTCTCTTATTTTAATTACTCAACCCAAGGAAAAATCTCTAAGTAAATGGTGGTCGGGCCATATCTCTGGATGATACCCCTACACCAAACGGTGTGAAGTCTAATGGGGACTTAATATTGGGGAGATCCCCTGTATGTTGGCAGGATCCAGCATCGTCAACACGTTGGAAGTAGTAAATTACTCCCTTATGCATGTAATTTATGGAGAGATGAGTTCAATCGAGTCCAATATTAAAAGTTGAGTGTGAGTTTGAATGAACAAGTTAGCCAGAGTTTAGGAAAGTCAAATAGAGATTGCATGATTCCATATTTAATAAATTAGATCCTTATATACCCGATGTTGGGTCATTGTAATATGTGTGGAAGCCAATAGTCACTCTATAAATGGTTGTATGTGAGAAATTTTAACCAATAAAAGTTCATTAGTGTGTGTATATTTTGTGTTTTTCCTCCCCACTTTTTCCATCACTACTTTTATTATCTTTTATGTTGTACATTAGATTCTCATCCAACTTAAGGGATGAAAAAATAATAAACCAATCACTTGTGCATATGATGCTTTCATTTTTAATAGAAAGGGATACAAAGCCCATTTTGAAAGAGTGTAAAATGATAAGTTTCTATTTGAAACCCTTATAAATAAGTTTCCATCGGGAAACTTAAAAATTTACAAACCTGTGGATAGTAATCTGTTGCTTCAAAATTCCCTGAATCTATAAAATGCCTCTCTAAAGTTTATAAGTCTTCGAAAAATGCCTCACTAAAGTTTATAATTCTTCGAAGACCACTTCTTAGGTTCTTTGCGCTAGCGATGGAAACACATGATAATGTAAATGTGTTAGAAAACCTACACAGATGAATCTAGCTAGTAAAGGTTGAACACACAGCTTTAAGAGAAAAACACTAAAAGAATCGAAAGAACATAAAATAATGATTGATCCAGAAAATAGGTTACAATGCTCATGATATAGCATTACTGGGTGAAGATCCCAAGGTAATGCACCATAGTGGTGATCAATGAGAAGACTCAACACCTACAACAAGTTCCAGAGAGAACTAACTAGTTGCGGAGTGAAAGGAGGACCAAATCAGGGAGTAAATCATGCAGAAAGGATCTTGCATGTAGTGATCAATGAGAAGACTCGACAACTACACCAAGTTCTGGAGAGAACTAGCCAGTTGCAAAGTGAAAGGAGCAGCAAATCACGGAGTAAATCATGCAGAAAGGATCTTGCATGTAGTCCCATGCATGCATGGACAATCAAAGGTTCCAATCTGGTGAAGATTCCAATGTTGAAGCCTTGGATGTTAGTGAATGCTCTAACTAAGTTTCCGCATGTGCCAGTAACAAAGGTCCTAGGTGTGTAGTACCTCCAACAAATACAACCACTCCAAACATCCAATAAGAACTCATTAGCGAAAAACTTTAAACAATATGCTCAGACATTTCCACACCCAATAGATGACTCATTCAGGGAAAAATACATAACCGAATGACTCATACATTTCACATGCTACGAATTTTAATCCAAAGTAAAGGAATGAACTAAAAACACCAGTGACCTCATCCTATCGAAATGTAGTTGGGGACAACGAAAAACGTGCGAATCCCAAAAACCCATCTGGGATGCAGTTGGAAGTTTTTCTGTAACAAACATGTAACTTGCACGCAAAATCCCAACTAGCTGAGTCATTCATTATAGATGGTTGAGCTACCAAAGTTTTTATTTATAGCAGAAGACTTGGTGCGAACTCCAATAGTGCAGTAGCCTTTGCAAACCTTACTGAGGACATGTAACTTGCACAAAAAGACTCAGAGTCATATCATTATGACTTGTGATTGAGATATAGAAGCTTTTGATTGTACTAATGTTCATAATGTGGAAATTGGAGAAAAATGTTCAACAAGTTTAATGTATGAAATGGAAATGATAAACATAGACTAAGCTCGACAAAACCAGAAATATATAATATGATAATCATCATTATATGTAAATCTTCTTCGCCATTTGTCTATGGGCTAGAATTTATTTATTCGAGACAACTATTAAAAATATTTATTTTTCCTTTAAAATCGCAAATTGACAAATTAAAAATTTAAAAGTAATTATTGATGGGCATGATCGTTATAGGGCATGCTTATATCACGATAGTTGATTTTTGGAATATTTGGCCATGATACGGACATGCGGTCAATTATTTGAATGTATTTATAAATTGACCACACCTATATCCACTTATTGACAAGTCCATGTTTGTCTAATTGTCTTATACCAGAATTGATTGCTGATTTTTTGAATATTTGGTAATCAAATAGATATTGGCGTAGTCAATTATTTGACCACATCTATATCCACCTATTGCCATACCAAGCAAGTACGAAGATGAAGATGTAAGGCAATGGTTATCGAAGCCCGTCCGACTCTCTCCTACGATTTATGGACTAACTGGGCTGACTCGGGGTGGATTGGTCCTACCCAAACTGTTGATTACCCACTAGTCCATTATAAAGAAGGTGATCTCCAAACCTACTTATCTTAGTCCATCCCGC
>APFE030158213.1:0-21123 GCA_000404065.3 Pinus taeda
TGCATGTTATTTATATATATAGCCTTGGAATCCTGTCGATTGCGGTATGTGATGGGGGTCCAGACCCGATACATATATATATTGTGGTTAATAAAGCCATCGGGTCTAGTAGACAATGCTGAACATTATGCCTTGGTGTCGATTGCGATAAGCGAAAAAGGGTGTGTTTTTACATGTTTTGCGAAGCATTTCCATTATAAAGAGTTATAATGGAAATAAGGTGCGATAGAAGGTTTTTGAGGGTTGAAAAAGTGTCGATGAAGGATATGAATGAAGGCTAGAAAGGGTTATAAATGAATCATGTGGCAGATATTTAAAGCGGGGGGATTAACCATTAGGAATTGAATATTTGACTTGGCAACGAGGTAAAGTCTATGGGATAAAACAGATCATTCAGAGATGTCAAAGATCAACTTTTAGGGGACCCATTCACAATTGCTACCAAGGTAGGTTTTAATAGGGTGGTGGTTGTGGCCACAACACATGATATGTTCCCTACATACGGGAAGAGAAAGCAAAGGTGCAAAGATTTATAAACAGTTTGTCACTATTCATGAATGAAAGTCTCGAATTTGACAATCAGAAGACCATGGATGAAATCATACGAAAGGCTCATATACGCTATCAGCAAAATAGACAAAAGGGTGATGGAGGAAAGAGATGTTTTGATGAAAAGGGATTTAAGTTTGCATCTGGAAGCAAAGGAAATAAGACTATTGTCAACAAAGGACCCCACAAAGGTCAACCAATCAGAATTATGGACAAAAATCAGCCCAAATTCAGATTTACAAGTGACTCCAAGACAAATGAACAATTTGGTAAAACTAAAGTGGAAACAACGGCTGGACCCCCAATACAGTGTTGGGGATGTGGAGGACCACATTATGTTAAAAATTGTTCATACCGCAAGGGAACTCATCAAGTTGCGTAGATTCGAGAAGCATCAATTGTGGGAGAAGTGGCGAGGAGTATTCCTAAAATCAACGCTACCCTCAAAGATCTTCAGGCGAAATACCAATAAAAAATGGTGGAATTTGAAGGTAAGATATTTGATCGAACTATATCTATTTTGATTGATCTGGGAGCTACTTTGAGTTATATAAGTCCAAACGTGGTTGAATAATGTCATTTATAAGCTGTTAAATTTAAAAATCCTTGGATAGTACAACTCGACATAGGAGAAAAGAGAAGGGTGTTGGCTAAAGTCAGCAATTTCCCTCTAAAGCTAGCAGGTCATCCTATTATGGCAGACCTGAATGTCTTACCTTTAGGATCATATGATGTCCTAATAGGTATGGACTGGCTGGAGAAATGTTGGTCCCTCATTAACTATAAAAACAAAACTATTAATTACATGGATGAAGAGGGTATGAGACAAGAAATTCATGGTATAAAAAGATCACTGAAAATAAGACCAGTAACAACTTTCCAATTAGCAAAATGCATTTGAAAAGGGTGTGAGAATTATCCAATTAGGTGGGGTATATCAATTCAATTGAAAAATCACTTTAGAAAATATACCTGTGGTACAAAGTTTCCAGGCGCATTTCCTAAGGAGATTCTGGGACTGCCTCCAAAGAGGAATATATATTTGAGCTGATCCCTGGAGCTGCCCCGGTATCTCGAGCCCCTTATCACATGAGCGTACTAAAACTGACCGAATTGAAAATGCATTTACAAGAACTGCTTGATAAAAAATATATATGCCCAAGTGTCTCATCTTCGGGATCTCATGTACTCTTCGCCAAGAAGAAAGACAGAACCTTACGGATGTGCATGGATTATCGACAGCTAAACAAGTTGAGAGTTAAGAATAAATACCCTTTGCCTCGTATTGATGAATTGTTTGACCAAGTAAAGGGAGAGACCGTATTTTTCGAAGATTGATCTTTGCTCAGGGTACCATCAAATTAGAATAAATGAGGAAGATATAGCCAAAACAACCTTTAGAACTCACTATGGGAATTTTGAGTTCATTATGTTAACGTTCGGGCTAACTAACACTTTTGCGACCTTTATGTGTCTAATGAACATCGTTTTTCATCAATATTTGGATAAGTTTGTATTGATATTTATTGATGATATATTGTTCTATTCGTAAAATATAGAAGAACATAAGGAGCACCTACGAATTGTCTTGCAAACATTGAGGGAGCATCAATTGTACACTAAGTACAACAAATGTGATTTCTTTAAAGAACAAATTTAGTATTTAGGACATATCATTACCAAGGATGGGATTATTTTAGACCAAGAGAAAATAAAACCATAATGGAATGGCCATTACCAAAGAATATAGTTGATATAAGATCATTCATGGGTATGGCCGGATACTATAGCAGATTTTTTGAAGGGTTCTCCAAGGTGGCATACCCCATTACCTCTTTGCAAAATAAAGGGAAAACCTTCACTTGGACCACGGACTATCAAATTTTTTTTGACCAATTGAAGCACTTGCTTACTACCACACCTATTTTAAGTATTGTAGACCCAAATAAAGAGTATGTCACTTGTACAGATGTTAGCAAGGAAGGCATTAGTGGCGTGCTAATGCAAGAGGGAAAAGATATTTGTTATGAGTCTCGAAAACTTAAGGAGCATGAACAAAAGTATTTGTCTTACGATTTGGAGCTAACGGGAGTAATCCACACATTAGAAATGTGGATCTTTTTATTGAACTACTCCCATTCTTGTTCCGGTTCAACGATTGGAGCTTTACCTAACTGAGTTGATGTAGAAGCAACCTCTGTCTGTTTCTTTGCCGAGGCCTGCTCATCTGTCTCCTCTGTACTTCCAACTGTGTCTTTCTCAGACTCTTTATTTGTGTTTCCTCCTCCATTTTGAGATTGTCTTTCTGAGTTCTTTGACTCATGAGTCGACTTCTCTTGGATTTCTTCTTTAGAATTTTCTTTGGAACTTTCCTCCAAGCTTACACTAGGAGTTGGATCCCTTATTGGTGAAATCTGCAATAGTTTCAATGGGACCTTTAACAGTCTCGTATTCTTGTACACATGAAAGGCATTAATATCTTCTGGGGTCAACAACAATGATGTCATATGTAGAACTTGTGAAAAAAATTCTTCTTGTTGGAAGAGGTCGTCAAAGGCATCCTCTTCATAGGTGAATTGTTTGACTTTTTCCATAGTAGTAAATTCCTTAATAGTGTGATTTGGGTCGTATTACCTTCCTAGAACTGTAGCCAATTTCAAAGACATAATAATCTCTGCTTGCTTCACTGCATGTCCATAATCGTGTAGTGCGAAAGCACCACATTGTAATCGGAAGGTAGGCCAAATGACTTTCTTCTATTGTTTCAGTCCTCTGGTTAAGCCACCTTCCCCTGTAGTCTCGTAGGCTATTTCTCTAGCCAAAAGTTTGTTGGGGACATAATATGGGAGGACTTGCGGAGTAGTAATGCTCTCAAAAACTCTAATGTAGGTGGATGTATCTTCCCCAAACCATCTGGCTACTTGCAAGATATCTACTTCATCCTCTTTAGAAAACCTAGGGGTTGTTATATCAAAAATTTATTTATGAATAAGCAGCATAACTTCCTGACATATTTTATAAAAATGGGGGTTGAATTGGGATTCCCACAAAATTTTATAGTATATATGGATGGGAAGCAAGTTTTGTACAGTCCACTTCCATCCCATATTCAGAAACTAAGAACTAAAACAAATTTCATCCATAGCAAAAGCACTCATAAAAAAGGGGGAAAATTCCTTGCAGAAATACTTCTTTCTATACTCCATAATGGCCTTTTATAAATTGTGTGATAAAATCTGACCCCAGTTCATAATCGTTGCATTAACTGCTGCATCTATTAACAGGAGCCATTCCATGGAAAATTTGGTGCTATCGGGTCTACCGAATAACCTACACATCATTTCTACTGCGAAACTATGAGGGGGAGAAATGGATGCCATTGAGTACATACTAGTTTTATCCCGTTTGAGTTTGCCTCTGCTTGATCTGCAGGTCTAAGTAACGTCCAATAGGTCCTCGTTTTCTTTGGAGAAATGCTTAAGGAAATCTTTGTTATAGAGATTTTGAGGCTCTAGTAGCTGATACATTAGGCGTAGAGTGTCTATTGGGAAATACGCCATGACATGTTGCCTTTTATTCCTGAAAGTTTTGTCTAAGATGTCTACGTCATCAATTACCCATTTCACCATATCCGTGTATGGTATTATCTTCAGTCTCGCAGCTACTCGGTGTAATAATAAACATGTTGTTTTGAAATAGGAGGCGTCAAATGACTCCTGATCATCAGCTGTGGCCTTTGTTACCAGTGGCCTGAGCTTCTCTTCTTCTAATAGGTTATACCTGGATTCCCATGGCGTGGTTCCTCTGTCCTTGCTGCATGTGGTATCGAAGAAAAGCAGTACCATGTCTAATTTCTCAGATGCAATTTCCTTTCCCCTCTTTGCCATTCTTTCTAATGATGTTTTCTGCGGAGGTTTCCTGAAATGGAGCAATGGAAGTTATTGGATAAACACAAAGCGAGAATGATAGTGAGAATTAAATGAAAAAGTTAACCTCGAAAGGTGACAAGAAAGGAAATTTTATTCAAAACACAGATGAAAAGATATCAAATCACCTCAAGCCACTCTTAACATAAATGCCATTAAACTTATTAAATATGCACTAAGATCTCTTAGCATTGCCTTCATTACTCATTTAAACTACCACATCAAAAACAGGAAAGGGAAAAATTTAAGGTGGCGAGTTTAAAGTGTGAAAATGTTGATTATGCGATTGCAATAAGATTATCACAATATCACAAATCACACTAAACAACATAGAGAGGTAGAAGAAAAAATTGCGTGAAACCTTGAAGCCATGGGCCAGAACTGGAAGGCTCTGTCAGACAGAAGGGGAAATGTGAAAACCACTCGGTGAAGCAAATGTCAAAGGAGTTAAGGTTTCAATCAACATCGTCCGATGGAGTTTCCTTACGGAGGACCGTAGATGAGGAGACCTTCCCGAGAAGGTGCCCAATAGCTAGATGGTAGTCAGAAGAACCCAGAAATTTGGTCCCGCCAACTCTAGGGGAAACCAAGTTAAATGTATTAGATTTTAGGTATAACAAACCTGGAATTAAACATAGAAATATAGGTAAGTGTTACATCAAAATCACCGGAGTATACTACTTCAATATGCGAAAACTCCAAAGCTTATAATTACCATGTACAGTAAAGCATTTACACCCTGCGTAAGTAATGCAGGCAAGGCCTGCAAATACCAGGATCTTAAACATCTATTGCATATCAACTTACATCACAGTTTTGTCCCCAAATCAAGTCCTCAATACTTAGCAAACTCACACGTTGCCATTATCTTGTGGAAACTATTTTCATTTTATGTTTTAAAATAAGGACCCAACAATCATTACACAAGAAAACTTATCATCATTCAAACCACGCCAAACATTCAATGCTTCCATAAGCAATATTAATACTTCTCATTCACATATGGCTTGATTCAAGAATGTGCCCTTACTTTTCCTGTTCGACCAGAATTGAAAATACCAAATAACACAATACGGTCACTCTTCTTTCAACATATGGAAAATCGATCCACATTCAGTTTTCTCAATAATGTATGGTCTTCAGTTTTGAAATCAAATCTTTGACTTGGTAAAAATATACCTGTCCCCTTTAAAACTTTCCATCTTTGATTTATTAAACCCAACACATTTGTGTATTTATTTCCAGCTATGGTAAATTACAATATTCAGGTTATGTTACATATCGAATGTCAACAACAACTGGGCTATACAATTCAGAACGCGCCTTAGATTCCAGATCTCAGCATTCGATTCATTATATTAATTCAAAAGACCATTAGTGGTAATAAACCATACATGGGCTATTCAGCGTTAAGCCAATTGCATCAACTATCATATTGACTGTAATTTTTTTATGATTCCTTTTCCTAACTGCGCCTTGGAACACCTTTACAGTCCAATCATGCCTTAGAATTCCGCCAATTCTTCCATCTCGAATTGTATACCTTGTGTCTTTAATAAATCATGACCAAATCTGACTATATCACGGATTCTACAACCCGATTTAACCATAAAAACACTGTGACAAACTCATACTTCCGCAATCCAATTCACTCACAGATCGACTGAATATGAATGTATACCTTTAAGTTCTTTTGTTGTTGCATAGTACCTCCTCTGTCTCTGCTAAGGACTGCAATCGTTCCATTCTATAAAATGTTAACACATTATTAATATCAGCAAATACAACAGTTGTTTAGATTTTCAAAAATGATTTCACCATTCCAGAAAGTGAAATTGCCAAAGCCGTGGATCAATCTCCTCTTAATTGATATCTGAACCCATCCTTTCTCTGAGATGTTCGATTCTTCTATGTCCTCTGTTCAAATGTCAACTTGGACTCTGCACTATCCTATTTTGTTCAACTCTGTAATTCGATCACATCTAAGCCTTCAACATAGACTTCAATCATAATTTCAATATAACAAATACCCAAATTGCTCCAATTGGTCTTCTTCATGCATTGATTGTTGGTTTTTACAATCAATCCAAATTAATGTAAATTTATCTTTGGCCTGATATCCAACACTCATGGCCCTTTACAATTACTGAAGGCTTACAGCCTTGCTGTTCAAGCCTGCTCTCAATCTCACAAATTCTCACAGTCTCAATGTATTTTCCTCTAAAACTTCTTCCTATTTATACAATTTAAAAAAATCATTAAATTAAATGCTCAATCCCTTCAATTCCTCAACAAACCCCTAAATCTCTCAACATCCCTAAAGGATAGCTCTTTATCCCTAAAATCCTTCCACTAATTAAATTCCCTCATATCCTTTTATTAAATAAAAAGATATTTACAATAGATCCTCACATTTTCCTATTTTACTCAAATTAATTTAATAAAATATTAAAAATCATCACACCCCCTTTTAACATATTTACAAAATAAAAAAGCGCCCTTGATGCTCCTGCATCAGACTCCCCATGTAAGAAAATTCATGACCACCTGGTCATAAGTCCGGATATCTCCTCCTGGATCCCAAATTTTATTTTGTAATCTTCCCATGCTTGTCGATTGCTTTACTACTATTGTCATCTTTTGTTGTCCTCCAGGTTTCCATATTTTGTGTTGTAGTGCTCCACTTGCTCTGCCTTCCAAGTCTGCTACAGTCTTTCTTTTGTTGTTTCTCTTTTGTCTTGCTACTGCTGGTCTCTTTCGGGATTCTTTCGTCATCAGTCTTCTGATACTTTCAATCTCTTGGTCTAATAAATCTCCCGACTGTTGATTTCTTGTTGCTTGCTGAGCTAAGACGGCTTGCTCAGTTTTTACTTTCTCTATCTGTACTGTCACTTGCTGACATCTTTCTTCTTTTCTTGTTTCTGTTCTAACTGCCACCCGATCATCCATGCCCTCTTGTCTTATGGAACAGAAAACTTCTTCTTCCTTCATTTGACTGCTCAACTGAGTCAAATGTTCTACAACAATACCTGCATTCACAAAACACTTATTAGAATAAAAATCATAAGGCATCAGTGCCTTGTCCTCCTTTGCCAGCACTTCAGTATGCTGCTCCGAATTCTCCTCCACTATCAGCACATTAGTATGCTGATTCTCTTTGCCCAAAGAATCCTCTGAAGAATTCTCAAGACTGTCAACCAGTCTTTCTCTCACATCATCTGCTTCCATGATATCTTTCTGCACTCGTTCACTATACTGAACTCTTTCTTCTGCCATCTCCCTGTCATACTCCGAATTTTTCAAAAAATATTCTAGCAATGCAATTTCTCTGTGACATTGTTGAAGCATAACATCACCATCACTTACAGTCCCTACATTCATACACAACTTGTCAGTTTGAAAACTACAAGTCTCAACAGCTTTAATCGTCGGTTCATATACCAACTCTTCCAGCTGATCATCTTCTTTATTTACATGAACTTCCTCTTCAACAAAACCTGTAATCACATCACAACTGTCAGCTATAAAAACACAAGAGTTCACATTATCCAGCTGATCTGGATTTGCCCAGTAATTCAAGAAATCATCAATGATCTCCTCCTCTATTTGATCAATGGAAACCTCCTCTTCCAACTCAACTGCTCTGAGTTACGTACACTTCAACTGTACATCCATCATCTGCTCGAGCTTCTTCAGCTCTTCCATTAACTGCATGTTTATCTGTCGATCTCTTTTTAGTTGTAGCTTCTGCCACTTCACTTTCTTTCCTTTCAGTGGAAAGATCCATCCTCTATTCTGGTTTTCCTGCTCTTGCAGCCATTCCTCTAGTACCTGCAATTGCACTTTCATTACTGCAACCTCTCTTTCTCTGACTTCTGCAGTCATCTCATCGCTGTGGCATTCCTCTGAACCTCTTCTTTGATCCTCCATGATTGCCTTCTCCATGAGTTGTTTACTCACTATGAGTTGTACTAGCCTCTACGACAGCAGTCTCTTCTGCTGCCACTTACCTCACCAAGCCCTCCTCACTCAGTCTTTTGGTAAGTACTGGTTCACTTCCTCTGGAACCTCTTTGAGCACTCTCCTCTGCTCACTCTCTAGGCTATCTCTTCAACTCACCTTCTTCTTCAGGACACTGCAATTGTCCTCCTTATCCAGCCTTTAGCTGAATGCTAGGTTCAATGCCATCGTCTTCTCTGCAACCATAAACCTCAATCATAAATTTCAAATCAAAAAATCATCTCACCTGCCTGCTCTCGTCCTTCATTCGCCTCTGTAATCTCCTTCACTGTAATCCTGTTCACTTGCAATTATGTCTGCTACATATCAGATTTAAAACTCTGATCTTCCTTTCATCATTCATCATGCAGTCAAAAAATACATTTCAGTTCTCATTCAGAAAATAAATATTTCAACAGAGCATTCCAGCTCTGATACCAAAAATAAATGTAGGCAAGGCCTGCAAATACCAGGATCTTAAACATCTGTTGCATATCAACTTACATCACAGTTTTGTCCCCAAATCAAGTCCTCAATACTTAGCAAACTCACACGTTGCCATTATCTTGTGGAAACTATTTTCATTTTATGTTTTAAAATAAGGACCCAACAATCATTACACAAGAAAACTTATCATCATTCAAACCACGTCAAACATTCAATGCTTCCATAAGCAATCTTAATACTTCTCATTCACATATGGCTTGATTCAAGAATGTGCCCTTACTTTTCCTGTTCGACCAGAATTCAAAATGCCAAATAACACAATATGGTCACTCTTCTTTCAACATATGGCAAATCGATCCACATTCATTTTTCTCAATAATATATGGTATTCAGTTCTGAAATCAAATCTTTGACTTGGTAAAAATATACCTGTCCCCTTTAAAACTTTCCATCTTTGATTTATTAAACCCAACACGTTTGTGTATTTATTTCCAGCTATGGTAAATTACAATATTCAGGTTCTGTTACATATCGAATGTCAACAACAACTGGGCTATACAATTCAGAACGCGCCTTAGATTCCAGATCTCAGCATTCAATTCATTATATTAATTAAAAATACCATTAGTGGTAATAAACCATACCTGGGCTATGCAGCGTTAAGCCAATTGCATCAACTATCATATTAACTGTAATTTTTTTATGATTCCTTTTCCTAACTACGCCTTGGAACACCTTTACAGTCCAATCATGCCTTAGAATTCCGCCAATTCTTCCATCTCGAATTGTATACCTTGTGTCTTTAATAAATCATGACCAAATCTGACTATATCACGGATTCTACAACCCGATTTAACCATAAAAACACTGTGACAAACTCATACTTCCACAATCCAGTTCACTCACAGATCGACTGAATATGAATGTATACCTTTAAGTTCTTTTGCTGTTGCATAGTACCTCCTCTGTCTCTGCTAAGGACTGCAATCGTTCCATTCTGTAAAACGTTAACACATTATTAATATTAGCAAATACAACAGTTGTTTAGATTTTCAAAAACGATTTCACCATTCCGAAAAGTGAAATTGCCAAATCCGTGGATCAATCTCCTCTTAATTGATATCCGAACCCATCCTTTCTCTGAGATGTTCGATTCTTCTACGTCCTCTGTTCAAATGTCAACTTGGACTCTCCGCTATCCTATTTTGTTCAACTCTGTAAGTCGATCACATCTAAGCCTGCAGCATAGACTTCAATCCTAATTTCAATATAACAAATACCCAAATTGCTCCAATCGGCCTTCTTCGTGCATCGATTGTTGGTTTTTACAATCAATCCAAATTAATGTAAATTTATCTTTGCCCTGATATCCAACACTAATGGCCCTTTACAATTACTGAAGGCTTACAGCCTTGCTGTTCAAGCCTGCTCTCAATCTCACAAATTCTCACAGTCTCAATGTATTTTCCTCTAAAACTTCTTCCTATTTATACAATTAAAAAAAATCATTAAATTAAATGCTCGATCCCTTCAATTCCTCAACAAACCCCTAAATCTCTCAACATCCCTAAAGGATAGCTCTTTATCCCTAAAATCCTTCCACTAATTAAATTCCCTCATATCCTTTTATTAAATAAAAAGATATTTACAATAGATCCTCACATTTTCCTATTTTACTCAAATTAATTTAATAAAATATTAAAAATCATCACACCCCTTTTTAACATATTTACAAAATAAAAAAGCGCCCTTGATGCTCCTGCATCAGTAAGGCTTGTAACTAGTAATTTAATCCATAAAATAAAGGTTACAAGTGTACTCTTTTGGGTTATTTATTATAGTCGTATATGAAATCAATTTTGATTTATTTTTACAATGATTTATATCATGATTTTATCAATAGATGTGACAAATAACCTGAGCTCAGTTCTTGCATATGACATGTTGATATCATAATAATTATATCCTTGTAATAGATTCAAGCCTTGATGTCATGAAGGATGTGCCTTATGAATTAAGAATTTGGTAATGAGCTAATCAATCTCTAAATTCTCAAGATATAATAATTTGCAATGTTCTAATGAAGTGGATGAAATGCAATTAAATGACTAATTCATGGGATGGGAAATGATGTCATATTATGTGATATTTGTCCACTTCATTAACCCCAATATGGGCTCTTATTATCGAACTTTAACCCTAACACTAAACTTTGTCATGCACGGAAGTCTCATTAAAGATAATTTCGTTCACAAAAATCACCTAATATTCAACAAAAAGATAAATTTGATGACAACAACAACAACTTGGAGGAAGTGACCTCACAAAAATATCTTATAATTGATCCCCATCGCAATCTTAGTTAGAACTATAGGATTAAGAAAAGGATAAATGGAGGGTGGAAATCTTATTACCATCTTGAAAATAATTGTAAATTAGTGGACCTTTAGTTATGGGATAAGAAGAAACTCCTCTTTGGGACTCTCATCAACCTTGTAATCTTATATATGGTTGTGAGTTTTGGGCCTACAAAATCTCTAGAAAATTGTGGAGAACTATATAGAGCAAATAAAAAAATGTTTCATAACTTATTATTTCAAAATTAAAGGCAATACAACAAATCATATATCTCCTTAGAACTGAGTATTTTCTCCAGCAAGAGCATAGCTATGATTACGTACATAATGTACACAAATAAAATAAGCAACATGGAACTAGAAATATTTTCTAAGATTAATTGAAACTTATCTCACATTCTCCTTAAATATAGATGTAATAATATTTCTAATATTATGGTTATTCTAGGTAGTGACTTGTACATTTATTCCCAATTGATTTAGTAAATATTTGAGCTAAATAAATTATTGTAAGAAGGTGATCAACACTAATATAGAAAATGATCCCGGATCCGGTTGACGTCTCGGCATTTAATGGTTTTCATGCAGCTTAATGAACCCAGGTACTGCCACCTACAAAGCAGCGTGGCGTCCCAGATCACAATCGATCGCAGAGGGAATGTTTTTATGGTTGCAGGACAGGGCAGGGTGGCGCCATTAATGCAGGACGTGCCTCGAAGTTGCCTGTTGAGGGTTAAATACATGGCGTTTCCATACGTTTATTCCACTTCCAGTGTTCAGGTCTCTGGTTCTAGGTTTGGTTTTCAGTTATGGTGTGAAGGTGAGAACGTGCCCGTCTTCAAAGGCAAGATTCAGGCTCGCTCAGGTTTGAATTTGCAGCACCTCAAATTCACCTGCGCGCTCCACAGAGGAACTCGTTCAGTGGCTTGGGGTAAGTGGTTTGTTATTTGTAATATTAGTTTTTTCTTTGTTGCTTCTCGGTCTCGGGCTTCAATTGTCTGCACTTACGGGCCTCGGGTTCAATTGGGTCATTCCTCTGGTTTTAAGCTCTGTTCCTTTGATTTTTCTATGTCTGTTGGCAAAATGAAGCGCCATGGGAAGCAGATCCGTTCGGGTGACCGCCTTGGCAGTGGCAAGCGGCCCTCAGTCAATCCTCGTTCCAACCCCGCGCTTTCTCCCATCAACCTCTCTTCCTCTCCTGAGGACCTTCCCCCCAGCAATCCTCCTCGCAAGCTGATTCCCAATAGTGCCTTTCAATCTACCCATTTTAAATTCCAGAGCAATTTGAATAGGCCTTTGATTTCTGCTCAGATCACCATTCTCATGACGGAAGAAGAAAACCAGGTCACCCCTCTTTCCTGCATTGTGCCCAACCCCTCTCACAGCAGTGAGCGTTCCTCGGCCGAGGACTCTCTAGGTATCAAGTGGGAGATTGAACCTGTTCTGCAGGTTAATTTGCCCCCTATTATCCCTCCCCTAGTTGACTGTGACCCAATTGAAGCAGAGACAGATGCAGGAACCGCCGACCTCGACAAGGTGATGGAAGGCAAGGAGCCTCTCAGTCATGATGACGCGTGTCAAGATGTCGAGGAGACACATGGGGAAGCAGAGGAAAATGATTAACCTGCGGTGCGGCTTTCCTTTTGTGGTTCTTTGGTGGGTGCTCAGAGGGCATTACCGAGACATTTTGGTCATGGTTCAGTTTGACGGCATCAACTTCAAGTTATGGTCTCCCACCGACGAAGCGTCTGTTCTCCTCCTGGACCTTTGCTATCAGTTCTGCTCTTCTGTTTCTCTTCTTGTCTATCAATCTATATCCGCTTGTAATGCCAATTTAGTTGGCTATATGTCTCTGTTTTCCCCCAGTTCTCATAGTTATGGGGTAGTTTTGTAATGTTAATGGCTCTCGGGTTCCCGCCCTTGCAGCCTCCGCTATATGTAAAAATATTTTGAATTCCAGTTAATAGAATTAGTTGTTACAGAGAAATATATATATATATATATATATATATATATATATATATATAGAAAATAATGTATTTTTATTAAAATGACGAGTAAGAAAAAAAAAATAACATTATTCAATAAATAAACTTTCACAAGCTCCATAATTAATAAGGTAAAACATTATAATTCAAATAGTTTATTATTAACCACTAGATAATTGAATAGGTAAAACTACTTTAAATTACAATTCGAAATAGTTTATCCCAAAATCATTTTTCCTAATATTCTATTCATCAAATACAAAATAATAAATAATATATTTATAAATAATAAATATATATATTTAATTCAATAATACTTTATTTTTTTACCTATTATTCTGAAAATATCTAATTTATAAATAAAAGAAGTCAAAACTCTATGATGATGAATGAAATATATTCATAAAAAAGTCAAAACTCTATCATGATCAATGAAATATATTCATAATACCACTTAACTAAAAATATCTAATTTATAAATCTCCTTAAAACTGAGTATTTTCTCCAACAAGAGCATAGCTATGATTACGTACATAATGTACAAAAATAAAATAAGCAACATGGAACTAGAAATATTTTCTAGGATTAATTGAAACTTATCTCACATTCTCCTTAAATATAGATGTAATAATATTTCTAATATTATGGTTATTCTAGGTAGTGACTTATACATTTATTCCCAATTGATTTAGTAAATATTTGAGCTAAATAAATTATTGTAAGAAGGTGATTAACTCTAATATAGAAAATGACGTATTTTTGTATTCAAATATGAGTAAGAAAAAAAAAATAACATTACTCAAATAAAAATAAACTTTCACAAGCTCCATAATTAAATAAGATAAAACATTATAATCTAAAAAATTTTATTACACTAATAATTGAATAGTAAACTACTTAAATTACAAAAAAATAGTTATCCCAAAATCAAATTTTCTAATATTTTGTTCATCAAAATTACCATAAATAAAAAAAAATATTATAAATAATAAATATTTAATTCAATAATACTTTTTTTTTACTTTTATTCTGAAAATATCTAATTTATAAATAAAAAAGTCAAAACTTTATAATGATGAATGAAATATATTCATAAAAAAATCAAAACTCTATCATGATCAATGAAATATATTCCTAATACCACTTAACTAAAAATATCTAATTTCTAAATAAAAAAGACAAAACTCTATCATGATCAATGAAATATATTCATAATACCACTAAACTAAAAATATCTAATTTATAAATAAAAGTCGACCAACCAGTCCATGAATGAAGAAGAATAGGTAGTATCATTATCCTTATCATTATTTATAGAAACTCCCATCTGGTTTTCTTCAAGTAATAGTATTGTGTTCATCCATTTGTGAAGGTTTCTTGTTCACCGATAATGGCAGAAAGAAAACCCCATCTAGTGGCCGTCCCGTCCTTGGCTCAGGGCCATCTCATTCCATTCCTTCAGCTAGCCAAGCTTCTCGCCACGCGCGGCGGCTTCACAGTTTCGTTTATCACCACCCCGGGGAATGCGAAACGTCTCCAGCCGGAGGTCGAGGGTTCGAATCTCGACATACGGCTGGTACTATTCCCTTGCCTCCTATCGAGGGGGTGCCCCCGGGAACCGACAGCACAGACAACGTCCCCATGCACGTCGTCCCGTTGCTCTTTGCTTCCTCGCACAAGCTGGCGACCGCGTTTCAAGAATGGTTGGATCAACAAATGGTTGGTTCTTCTCCGGTATGCTGTATCATCGTGGACATGACAACGGGATGGGCTCGCCGTGTGGGTGCCAACCTCGGGATCCCCAGCGTGGCTTTCTACACGTGCGGGGCGTTCGCGTTGTCTCTCATGCACTCCGTCTTTAACCGAACGTCGTACGACGACGACGAGTTCTTTGATGTATCGGAGCTCATCTTCGGGCTTAAGCTCCGCAGGTCCGACTTGACGGTATCGTGGCGTGATCCGGAATCTCATCCGCTCTGGAAATTTCTGAGGGAGGAGCTTAACGGGAGCTTGGAGGGGCTGGGCATAATTATTAATACGTTTTACGAGTTGGAATCCCGGGCGATCGATTACATTGGGAGCCTCACCGGGAATCCTGTGTGGAACATTGGTCCCCTGCTTCCTCCCGCTGCTATAGGCCAGACGGGGATAGATCGCCGGAAAATTCGAAGCCGCGGCAAGGCGGCGGATATCGACGAGGATGAGTGCTTGCGGTGGCTAGATTCCCGGCGTCCGAATTCGGTGGTATTCGTGTGCCTAGGGAGCCAGTTTTTCCTGAATGAAAACCAAATCTGTGCGCTGGCTTCGGGGTTGGAGAGTAGCGGGCAGGCCTTCGTGTGGGCCATCAGATGTCCTTGTGGCTCCAAAGGGACGGAGGTGGTGCTGGCGGATGGATTCGAAGAGAGTACGAGAGAGAGGGGGCTGATCATATGGGGATGGGCGCCTCAGCTCTTGATTCTTTCGCATCCTTCAGTGGGCGCTTTCTTGAGCCACTGCGGGTGGAATTCTACGCTGGAGAGCATCAGCATGGGAGTCCCTATGGTCACGTGGCCCATGTTTGCAGAACAGCCCTTTAACTCTAAGCTCCTGGTCGAAAGTCTGGGGATAGGCATACAGATATGTTTGGATGTGAGCGGAATTCCAGATGAAGGGGAAGTACGAAGAGCTGTCACCATGCTTTTGGCCGAGGAAGAAGGAAAGGGCATGAGAGCCAGAGCCAAGGCGCTGAGTAAAGCTGCTGCAATAACAGTGGACAAAGAAGGATCTTCTTATAATAATTTGGAGTCTTTTGTTCAAGAAATGCAAAAGCTGCATCACAATCTGGTTGGGTTGCCTCACGTGGATGGATATAATGAATAATTGAAGTGTTGGTGGTCTCACAAGGAAGTGGAAACAACAGAGAAAGCATGGGACTTTCACGCCTCGTCCAGAATTGTCGATGTTGTTCTTGTTTGGAAGTGTGGCTTATGTTTTTTATTTAACTTGGGAATGTATGCAGTGTGAGATTTTTATGATTGGAGAAGTAGGATATATTTATGTCGGGCCCGCATAAAGTGTGAGATTATATATTGTCAATAATTCCATATATATATCTATGTGGAATTGTAGATGTCTCTAGGATCATATTCAGATAAAGCGTGAGAATATAAGAAGTGTGAGAATATAAGATTTTTAAATTGGTTTAAAATAAATATGGTATTTTATTTTAAGCAAATTGTTGGTAAAGAATTAATGATCATAATGTTAATAATAATAATTTAAATTTTCTGATTTATATTGCAAACGAGAATGTATTTGGGATTAATCACATTATTAGGATTTGGTTGAGGCTTCTAATTAAGTAATGTGGCTTATTCTCCAGACTAATTGTTGTTGAGACTTTTTATTTATAGAATGAAGAATTGTCCCTACACCCCTTTCATAATTTACACTTCTTTTCTTCTTATTTTATTTTATTGATTTTTATTCTTATTCAAACCAACTAATGTAGTTTATCCCCAAGACTAATTATTGTCAAACTAATTGTTGTATGAGATTCTTTATTTATAGAATGAAGAACCTTCCCTGCACCCTTTTCATAAATTAGACTTATTTTCTTAATATTTTATTTATTTTTATTCTATATAATCCACTGCTATAATTGAAAAAAATACCACTAACAAAATAGATACACTTATACTCAGAGAGGAATTTGAGGAACCTTCCCCCCATACTATGCTGGGGTATATGGATTGCTAGGAATAGAAGCATCTTCAGAGAAAAATCCACTCTAGCTGAAGTAATTGCTATTCAAAGCTCTGCCATCCTATCGAGCATAACGGAGCCTGAAAAACCCCTAAAAACAGCTCAGCGAAAGGAAGAACAAATCAGAGATGGGATTCCATGGGCTTTTTTTGACGGGGCAACCCAGAACAACATAACTGGAGCTGGGATTATTATCCACTTAAGCTCCTCTCATTCTTTAAAAGCCTCGGTGGGTCTTGGGTCGGGTTCAAACAATTATGCCGAACTTTCTGCCTTAAAACTCCTCTTATGCTGGCTCATTCACAGGAATATCCTCACAGTTCAGATCTTTGGAGACTCTTTGAATGTTGTTAATTGGGTCAATGGAAAACAGAAATGCCAGAATTATTTGTTGAAACCACTCTTTGAAGAAATCCAAAATTTAAAACTTTATTTTAATGTGTTTTCGATTGATCATATTTACAGGGACAGGACCAAAGATGCAGACAGGCTTTTAAAAGGTCTGCAGCAAACTGTGGGCTCGTGGAGAATAACTGAACAGATCCAGGACCAGATCTGTGGGCTCGTGGAGAATAACTGAACAGATCCAGGACCAGATCTGTGTGTCGGATCGCCCTCCTTACTCTTAATGTTTAAATTATCAGCTGCTCTAGATTTTTGTGGACTTTCTTTCCTTATCAGTAATCGGCAGTTTAGGTAAATCTCTGGTTTTATTTCTGATATGCTCTATTTTGGACAAGAGCATATGGAGATCTCTGTTTCGTTCCACTGTGGGTTGTTTTCCGCTGAAAAGAGACCCACGTTATTTGAAATGGACATGTTCTTCAGTTTTTATTTTGGCTGTTCGGGATAGGTAAACGTCCCGTGCCGAGTACAGGTGAAATGTTGCTAGTTTATACGCCTGCTGATGATTCACAGAGGAGATGTCTCTCTCTTATTGAGACAGCTGTTGGTCTCAATACCTCAGTGTTTTCTGAATGTTTACTCGTTTTCTGAATGTTTACTCATTTGATTGTAACTTTTTTATTGCTTATAAAAAAGTTCGTTTTTTTTCTTTGGAAAAAAAAAATAGATACACTTATCTTTTATTTCAAAAAATTGATATTAATAATATTATACAATATAAAATATAAAATGAAAATCCCAAAAAGATTTTAAAAAATTTAATATTAACGATTTTTATACTAATATAAAATTTTAAAAATGAAAATCTCAATTGAAAGGAAAAAAATAAAACATTTGATGTTTTTATTTTATATAAAAATATTGTCAAATAACTATTATCAAAAATTAACAATTTTTTTTAATAGAAAAATACATATTTTTTTAAAATATCTAACATAAATTTATAAATATTATTTTATTATATTTATAAATTAATTTATTTTATTTTTTATTTAAATTATTCCAATTTTTAAATTTCAATAAAATATTTTGCATCAACTTATATCTAAAAAATTACTTATTCTATATTTATACCTTAATGTAACTAAGATACTTGTAAAATTATCATATAATATTTAAAAAGTATTATAATATCAAAGTATTTCAATATTCATTTCAAATAAATTATGATACAATTTTAAAAAATCAAATCTTCTTTTCTTTTCTTTTTTTAATTATCATTAAATCACTTTCAATATATACTCAATGATTTACTTAAATAAATAAATAAAATCTAAATTCTTGATACATAATTACCTAATTAATTATTATTACTATTATTAAAAAAAAATTATAATGAATAATAACTTCTGTATCAATTAAGATAAATAGTATATTATTTAATTCTAAATAAATTAATATGATAAAAATGGAAACATTATTGTTTAATTTAAAATATTTTAAATTCGATATCATATGTTTTAATTTATGAGGAGTTTTAATTGAATTTTGTTTTATAAAACATTTATTCTTATTCAAATCGATTACTTATTGAACCAAATTATACCTTGTTATTTTCACTTAATAAATAACATGAAGAGAAGCGAAAATGATGTGTTCAATAGTATCAAAATGGAGGTAATGATGAGAGCAGGTTGGGTGGGTACCTCATCGTTTTGTCCTTGTGCATGAGAAAATCACCTTGCCATTTCATTTGTGAGGGAGGAATTATGCTATTATTAAGTTAATAGTCCATATCAAGGTATAAATAGTCAAAATTTATGTTTGAATATATTATGATATTCATATGTGTATGCCATGTAACAATAAAATAGAAGGTACGAAAATTATGTGTACACCAAATTTATACTAGCAAGAGGAAAGATGCATGAAAATGTTCCCAAGATGTCATGATATTTTCTTGAATTTTCAACACACTTTATCCAACTCTAGTCCAATTTTGAAGAGGTTATATGTTACCTCACATGACCAAATGAGATATGAAAGAAGTTTAGGATATTGGATTTTATATTTTGGAAAAGAGGAAAAATTGTATAGTTCTTTACAATATAGGCTCCATTCATGTAGTTCATGACCAACTATCAATCTCCATAAACATGAATGTGAGCGAAGCTCCTTTCCCGGACATGTTTAAGGAGAAGTTTAAGAGTCATAACCTCACTAAAATTAGTTTTGGTTAGTATTATGCCTTCACAGAAGGAAATGTAATGAAATTAAAAAATATGCAATATCTCTTCATCCCTCCATTAGAATGATCTCCTTGGGTTTACCCATTGAAGAAATCCTAGGGGTGATTAGTTTGAATCTAAATTTTCTCTATAAAACTTGGGTTTAGGAGGGGAATTTGGAAAAGCTTCCATAATTGTAATAATTTGAATGGAAATGTTTGAGGAGGAGGGATATTCTCAGGGATAGCATGCTTCTTGGCATTTTAAATAGCTTAGACCATAATGAGTGCAAGAGCTTTATGAAATTTTGGGCATTGAGAAATGATCCAGTTTTTTAATGCATCCTCAATGGATGAAGCATTCCACTCATAGGAGATCCCAAATATACTTTATATTTCTATCCATACCATCTTAGAGAATGAGCACTCAAAAAATAGGTAGATGTCTATCTCAACTACCATATAATAGAGGTAGCATTTTCTAACACCATTAAATGATCTCTTTTGTAGGTTGTCCCATGTGAGTGATTTATTATGGAAAGGGAGACAGCTAAAAACTTTGGGTTTTGGAGGGAATTTAAGCTTCCATAGCATCTTTCCCCACCAAGGAATAGGTTGTGGGTTGCTTTCCTATGCATGAGTAGAATAGCCAATTTCGAGGACAGATCCCCTAGAGGAGATTGGTGAGCATATCAATTGATCTAGTTGATCCAATGGAGAGACACAAGTATTTTGTAGATCATTAACATAAACATCCCACATAAGAGCGTACTTTACATCAAGATCCAATTCCCTACTTGATAACACCTGGGCATGTCCAACTGCAATATCTCTTGTCATAATATGATTTAGGAAGAAGAAGAATATCCTATTGAGTTTCGTAATAAGATGAGTATGTAGGAGATTATTATTTTGACACTTGATCCATATGCACCATTGTTAATGCACCACATCAACCATTTACCTATAAGGGGAACTGAATGATGACCTTCAAATTAATGGAACCATTTTGTGTGTTTTTATTTAATTCTCCAATTTGATCCACTATAAAATCATGAGAGTATACTTTTTCTTTGTGATCCGTGCCCACCCCCTTGATCCTTGTATTAGTATCAGTACATATTTAGTGGCCAGAGCTTCTAATAAGTTCAAAATATTTTTTATTCCTAATCCCACTAAGTCTTCGTGGATATCCATTCATATCCATTAGGCTATATCTACTGGTCTTTTATCTTTATATCTAGTCTAAAGGAAATGAAAGGATACTTGATGGATATTTTCAAAGACATTTTTGGGTAGATAGGGGAGGCTTCAAGAACCACATTCACTAATACCTAAATACATGAGACAACCAACCATATGTTGCACCAAACATGAAATTTTCTTTCAATCTTTCCTACAAGACAAAGGCAATCAATTTTAATATAATTGGTTTGCTAGAGAATGGAGCCCATTAATCTAAATCTTGTGTCAATGTCCTCAACTCAGTAAGAGAGGGTTTAAGAGATGCAAATTTTTTCTTCATATGACATCCACAGAAG
>APFE030158217.1:0-24165 GCA_000404065.3 Pinus taeda
ATTCAATACTTTACCAATAAGAAAATGAAATTTTTGAATTTAATTATAATCCTTTTGTGTTTATGGTACATAGTAATTGATATATAATACTATTTTTTAAATTAATAATTAGTAACTAGTGATTAGTGATTAGTGATTAATACATAATAATTAGTATATATAATTAATAATAAAGTACACAAAAATCAATTATTACCATATTACACAATAATAGGGAAGACAATTTTCAACCCATCATAATAACATAAATAATAAATAAAATAATAAATATTATATATATATATATATATTATAATTAAAAATAATAATTTAATTTTATAATGTTAAAAGTTATATAGATATATAGATTTTAACTTTTTAACTTAAAAAAAAATCAATGAAAAACTCAATATGTTTAACCACACATATAATAAAAATATCTTTGTCGAGCTTTCGCCCACCAACCAACCTCAGAAACGGCCATCAAGAAATTAAAAGCTATTCCAACTCCCGGTACATTAGAACTTGATATATATCTGACTGCCCAGTCAATAGTCACGTGTCGTACAACGTATCAATGGGTCCTGCAATTAAACATGGAATCCTACCTTGTCATCAAATCAAATTAAAACTCTTTCCACCAATAGTAGAACAGAATTTAAAAAAACAAAATTAGAGTTACCCTTTCTAGAAAGGTCATGGAATAGAAAAAGCAAAATTAGGGTTACCCTGTCTAAAGGCATGACTTATTCCATAAATTTTACAAACATAAAGAAAAAGTTACACATTTTTACATATTTTTTTAAATTAAAAAATAAAACCATAAAAATTGTCTCTTCAATATTTTAATAATGAGAAAATGAAATTTTTGAATTTAATTACAAATTTTTTGTGTTTATGGTGCATAGTATTTAATATAATATTATTTTTCAAATTATTTATTTATTGTACATAATAATTAGTGATATAAAAATTAATAATAAAGTACACAAGAATCAATTCTTTCCATATTACACAATAATAAAAAAACATTTCAACTATTTATATTTGAGATAAATAAAAATAAATTTTATTAAAATAATAAATTTAATTTCATAATGTTAAATTTTATATAGATTTTAATCTTTTAAATGAAAAAAACTCATCATAATACACCAAAAAATTCAATACCTTATATCCTAACAACAAATATAATAAAAATATCTACACACATTTTTATGTAGCTTTCGCCACCAACCAACCTCAGAAACGGCCATCAAAATTAAAAGCTATTCCAACTCCCGGTACATTTAGAAGTTGATATATATCTGACTGCCCAGTCAATAGTCACGTGTCGTCCAACGTATTAATGGGTCCTGCAATTAATCATGGAATCCTACCTTGTCACCAAATCAAATTAAAACTCTTTCCACCAATAGTAGAACAGAAAAATGATATGTATCTGCCTGCCCAACGATTAAAACTCTTTCCACCAATAGTAGAACAGAAAAATGATATGTATCTGCCTGCCCAACGAGTAATAGAACGTACTTCACATTTTTTTATCGGTGCCGGCGTCAGAGGAATGAGGTTATAATGCAAACACTAGTTTATTAAGGAGTTGTATATAATGCTATTTTTTGGAGATTCTGGTGATGGAATTTGGTGGAAGAAATTGAGGTTAAATTTTGATTTGTTGTAGTTAAAATGGTTTTTTAACTGTATATTTGGATTCAGCACCCTGAAAAACCCCAGGGCCTCTTTGAATGTGCAAAAACTAGTTATCAAACTTGCGATTCCAATAAATTGCTACCGGATTTTGACCAGAAAAACCCACCAAACAAGCTTTCAAAAAATCGCATTATAAACAACTGCTTCTATTAATACAAAGGGACATCTATGCAGTAGGCCTATCGAGAAACCACGCAATGGCTGGTGGAAAGAGCAACTTCGGATACTTGCAGACAGGTGTGAGGAAAATCTCTGTGAAAAAAAATGAAATATGTGAAGAAGAAGAACCAATGTCACCAAAGGGGGCCATATTTCGCCACCATTACAATGATAGTTATATCTTAGTTATCATAGGTCAGGAGAAACAAGTGGATTTGCCTTCATTGAAGGCAACTGTGAAATCATCTCTTGTGAAACATAAGCGCTTCTGCAGCATAGTTGTCAGTATTCTCATCATCTTGTTTTGTTTTAATTCTCAGTATTCTCATCATCTTGTTTTGTTTTTTTTTTTGGTTTGTTGAGTTGAGCTAATTCTGATGGTTAATTTCTGAACCCAGAAGAGATGCAGAAATGGAAATCAGAAATGGGTGCTGCAGCGGGAGGTTGATATAGATAAACACATTATAGTCCCAAATCTTAGTAAGTCATTTACCCAGAGTCCACAGTTTGTTGAAGAGTATACAGCCTCATTGGCTACTGCTCCACCTCTGGACCCTTCCAGGCCTCTATGGCAAATCCATGTGTTAAACTACAAATCACCAGAAGCTGAAGCTAGTGTAGTTTTCAAAATCCATCACTGCATAGGGGACTGTGTGTCTCTCATGTCTTTATTCCTAGATTCAACCAGAAAGAATTCCAAGCCTGACTCCATGCCCACCATACCATGTAGCAATAGGGCAAGCAAAAACAAACTGTCAGTCTGGTCTCCAAGGGGCATTCTGCAAGCTATGTGGTGTGCAATTTTCTCGTTGTGGTGTACAGTGGTAGAGCTTCTTCATGCTCTGGCAACTTTGCTGTGTTTGAAAGACAGCAAAATTCTCAGAGGCCCTCCAGAAGTGGTAGACCATCCAAAGCGTCTGGCCCATGTCACTCTTGACCTTCAGGACATTGCCATTGTTAAAAAGGCTGTGAATGGGGTAAGTTCTACTTTCCATCTTGAACAACTGCATTGCTGTTACTTTTTCTTAGTAAGTTTTGCAGACACATAGTGCCACCATTACCAGATGATGTGATATATCTTCAATCTGCAGACAATGAATGATGTAATTACCGGCATGCTCTCTGCAGGATTTGTGCGGTATTTTAATCGTCTACATGGTATGATTGTTTTCCTAATTTTGCTTTCTTAGTTAAACTGAATTTCCATTTTAAAAGTCACATTTTATTTTTTAATCCAGTTTGATATGTTATGCGATGTGAACCGAGGATAATGAGAATCGGGATTAATGAATATTGTTTAAAAATTCATTTATATATATATAATAATATAATATAACTGAAGTTATATACAGAAACTTTTCATATTTGAATCTAAGTTATATAAAACTTTGAATTATATACGAGAAGCTTTCATATTTGAATCTAAGTTATTAACTTGACTGGAAACTTTGTTCTTTTTCCCAACTGCGGTTACTTCTTTGAAGTATGCACATAAATACTGCACTAATAAGGTGTAGATTAATTATGGATTAGTGTTTTTTTTATGTTTATTATAGGTTACAATTTTATTAGAAGAAATTAAGGATGAAAATTATTTTTGGGAAATTAAATTATCTCAAAAAACATCATATTTTATTAGTAGGAAGATCTTTCTTCCAACATAACATCTTATTGATAGACAGATCTTTCTTTCAACATTACATCTCATTAGTAAGCAGATCCTTCTTCCATCCAAAATTAACCCTACCTCAGTCAAGTTCAACTTAATTCCAAAAATTAAAAATAAACTATTCCAATGAACATATCATTTCATTGATAAGCAAATCTTTCTTTCAACATAACATCTTATTGACAAGCAAATCTTTCTTTCAACATAACATCTTATTGACAAGCAAATCTTTCTTCCATTTAAAAATAAAAATAAAAATTATTCCAAAAAACATATCACCCTATTGATTAGCAAATCTTTCTTCCAACATAACATCTCAATCCTTTTTCCATCCAACATTAACACAGACCCAATCTAAATTTAACTTAATTCTTAAAAAAAAAATTGCAATTTTTTCCATAATAAAATACCTTACCTTTACCCTTTTTAAACTTAGTACTACTTAGTTTTAAGTTACCTTACCTTTACCCTTTTTAAACTTAGTACTACTTAGTTTTAAGTTACCTTACCTTTACCCTTTTTAAACTTAGTACTACTTAGTTTTAGGTTTGGTAATTCGTATTAGAACTTTATGTTTTTTCCACTCATTAGTCCTTTCATTTTATCCTTGCGTTGAGAATTAAGTACATGAGCAATTCAAAAAATGATTGGCAAATCATTACCATTCCAAAAGCTTCATCACTGTAAAATATCCTTTTAAATGCCTAGAACTAAAATCTAATATATAGCGTGCTGGTTTAATCTACCGATCCTTTTTGTCTATTAGCCTTGTTCCATCTCAAATTTTCTTTTCTAACATTACCAGCTGCAAGTCCGTATCGGTCGGCACTGCTCCACGTTGAAACTCCCGACACATGGAGCCGGCCAAGCTTTATAGCTGAGCGTTTGGTACCATTAAAAAATGGTCATTTATGGAGATGGAGAAATTGGATGGATAATTAAAAGTGGTAGAAATTATGATAAAAAAATTAAAATTTTTTTGTAGAGATTGTTTGAATCATATTTTGATGGTGGAAACAGATTCAGCACCATCAAAAATTTCTAAAGTACCTAAAATTATAAAATTTAATAACTTTTACTTAGATTTACAAAAATCCATGCCAGATTTTTTCAAAATATAATCAAAATTTCCATAACTCTCCAAGCAAAAAAAATAATCATTAGACTACCGCTTAAAAGCAACGATCAACTGACCAGATCACAGGTAAACATTATGTCGTCTGTGTGTATCATTTATGATATTCTATACTATTACTAGTCATCATGGGTCAGCCCAAGAACCACTTCAGAGGCTTTGTAAGAAGGTTTTTAAATTGTTTTAGTTTTTGGTATTGAGTTTAATTTGGGTGTAGTTTTAATAGGTTATAATTTCGTTTGGAAAATTATAAAATTTAAATTTGACAGAAATTTTCGAAAATCTAGATTATAATTATCAAATTTTAAAATTTTAAGTCTTTCATAAATTCTTGATAATTTTATGGTGCTAAATTCATTTCTACTCTTAAAAAACTATTAAAACAATACGACAACCTAATTGATTGAATTTAGAAAAAAATCAGCCAATATTGTGGAGTACACCCTTAATTTGTGCGTAAAGTTTGAAATATTTGGGAAATTTAAGAGATATGAATCAAGTGAAACAATTCATTTAATTTTCCATATGTTTGTAAACTGCCCGCGATCTTCGGAATTTCAAAAGCTGTGACCTTTTTCTTTATGTTTGTAAAATTTATGGAATAAGCGATGACTTTTTAGACAGGGGAATCTAATTTTGCTGTTGTCATGTTTTCTATCCACCGACTTTTTTTAGATAGGGTAACTCTAATTTTGTTTTTTTTTTGAATTATTTTAATTATTAAAATATTTTTTTTCAAAATCAAATTATTTAAAATGGTTAAAAGGTGATGAAAATTTTTGAAGGGTTAATTTGGATTGTTTTTAAAATAATAAAAACTTAATTAGTATGTTTAGGGATCAGAATAAATCATGTTATCAGGGCTATTAATGAAATGGCAGGGTGGTTATATTCAATATCCAGTTATCGGGGCCTATTTAATGAATAGCGGGTGTATCGAAAATCGAAAGGTGGGAACATATACACGCTCCTTTTATCGATAATATACACCCTCCGTTCATTAATGACCTGATAGCATAGAAAATATGGCTCGCCCAGTATATCTTACGGCCAAAATTTGAGTTGTTTTAAAAAACCGTGAATAGAATGTTTCATGGTCAAAATTTCTGCTGACAAGGAAGCGCTGTAGGCAGCTCACATCAAACCCGTTTGTGCAGAGAGATTTGGGTAAAAGTGAAGGGTTTTTAATGGATTCACGTAAATTATGGTTTCGTTCGGAGTACAATATCTGGCATTCAAATAACTCCATTTACATAGACTTTATTTCTAGTCAGAAGGTACTAAAGTTACGATGCTCCGTAATTTGCGATTCTCAATTTTAGAAAAGGAACAATCTGAGTGCAACTTGTGCACACCATTATCTTAGTCTTTATCTTTTTCCCTTTCAAATGTGGCATGGATTTTTTTTTGGATTATACGATAGAGTCATAAATTTCAGCTCAATAACTCATTTCAAATGGTTAGAATTATATTCCAGAAAACAAATTATATATTATATTAAAAAAAAGTTTAAATTAAAAAAGATACTATCACATTTTAATTATTAGAAATTTAGCCTCTAATTATTAGGATTTTATTTTTTATTTTTTTTAACTAGTAAAATTTAGAATTTCCAAATTTAGTCATTCAGTAACTTATTTCAAATTACGAGAGATTAGAGTCTCACAAAAAGTTAGTCTCACAAAAAGTTATAAGTTATATCATAGAGGGAAAAAAAGCATAAACAGACTCAGAAAGAACTCTTCACTTATGGTGGGCCATTAGTCTAGTTTATTTATTAAATTTCTGTTTTTTTTTCAGTATTTTTTTTATACAATCTTAAATTTAAGTTATGTAGTCTGCAAAATCTATGATTCAAATATATGTTTTTTTTTCCAGTGTTTTTTTTATACAATCTTAAATTTAAGTTATGTAGTCTGCAAAATCTATGATTCAAATATATGATTTCAGGATGCTAAAAATTATTAAAAATTTATTTTAAATTACTAAAAATCATAATTTTACTAAAAGTTCATTTTAAATTACCATAATCTCACTAAAATTTCATTTTAAACTACTAAAATCATAAACTCACAAAAAAAATAAGAAAAATCATAATGTCACTAAAATTTCATTTTAAACTACTAAAATCATAAACTCACCAAAAATATTATATTATGAAAAAAAAAAACTTCGGCTTTACCAAAACCCAAAACAAGTCTGAAACAGTGATCAGTAATGATAAAATTTTGTTTCGCTGAATTCTTATCACTAACCACAAAATTTTGTTGGGCTGAATTCTTAACAATGTTATAGAAAAATGTAGGTTTTGATTATTCTGTATGAAAATTTTCATGCTATCATTGTTTTAATTTTTTTTATTTCACTGATGTTCAAAGAGTTTTTGATAGATGGTGATCAGTACTCTGTTAAACCTCTTTGATGTGAATTCATCAATTCAATATGAAACATGATAAAGATATAGTACTGCTACACTTACAAAAAAAAATATTAAACAAATATCATTAACTCTGCACACATAAACCCTAATTGCCAATCCCTAGTTAGGTTCTACCGTTTAAGATTTGTAGTAGAGGATGATGTTGAGCACTCGGAATTGATTTTGTGCAATATCCAGAGAAAAATGGATCGCGCTCCAAGAAAGCATCCGACCTTCGAATCCGCGCACTCGTCCCAGTGAATACGAGACCGTCCCCTGGACTCCATGTAAGAGCAGATCATCACCACATAATATAATTGAATTTAGCAGTAATTATGCCCTACGTTTTTAGGGTTCTGAATCCATAGTTAGAATTTGTATTTGGCAGCCATTGGAGTACATGATGGAGAAGAATCAGCGAGACGCGAGATGGGGCAACGGATTCAGCTTGTGGACACTTCCCATCCCGCTGCGCACACGTGACCATTTCCTGGACTACTGCAGGGAAGCCAAGGGCAGGTTAAACAGAAAGAAATCATCGTTCGAGGCTCAACTTCTCTACCTACTTACGGCCTTAATCGCGCGTATTTTTGGAATAAATGTAAGATTGGTCATCTGTTGTTGAATTTTAGCATTAGCTGCTTGATGTTATTTTCTGTCTCAGGAACTGATTAAATGTCTTGGTGTGTGAACAGCTTGCAATTCACCTCCCATATCGACAATGTTTAAATACCACCCTCGTTTTCTCAAATGTACAAGGCCCAATGGAACAAGTTCAACTGCACAACAACTTAGTTACCCATATTATTACAACAGTCTCCAGACTGCCTCAGGTTTGTGATCTAAGGTTTTCAGTGAAGATTTTAGAAATATATTAAAACGGGTTACTCATATGTTAGAATTTTAAGTACAACACACATGTCTGTAAATGGATTCTAAATACCAAAATTCTTATGATGGAACTTGCTGTATTAAGTTAAAAATATTTTAAAATTTTAGGTATAAGAAAGAAGTTAAATAATTAGTTTTAGGAATTTGATTATAATAAAAAAAATTCTTAACTATTCACTCTATTTTAAAATATTCTTAAAATCTGCCATCAAACAAAATTCCATCGTAATTTTATTACTCATAATGAAATATATAACTATTCCTTCTTGATGTTGTTTTCCCTTTAGGGTTTGGTTGTGCATTTTCAAAGCTACGCGGGGGAGGCTAAACTTGTAGCAATGGCTGCAGAAGATATTTTCCCGAATCCTCAACAACTCTGCAAGGATTGGGCTTACGCACTCCATCAAATGAAAGAAGAAGCTCTGGCTCTTGCAGGCATGGGTGTAGAATTACAAAATCCCTGACTTTAAAGGAAATTGTGCTGCAGTTTTAAATTTATATATTTCCCTCTATTCTAATTGGAAAGAGCTGAAGGGATATGGAATGTGGTTATTCTGAGTCATGTTTAATACTAAACATTGCTGTCTATCGCTTTTAAAAATGTTTTAAATATATTTGTATCTTAATATTGGATTATATTAATTTTTCATTTCCTGAGATTTTAGTTTCTGAATTTTAATGTTAAAATTGTAATTAGTCCAAGTAATTATTTTCAGATTTTAACTAATTTTTATTATTTTAAATTGCAATTTCAATTTTAATAATAATAAAAAATTATCTAGAGAGATTTTTTTTTTTTATTATTAAATTGTGATTTCACTTTTAATAATAAAAAAAATTACTAGAAGATTTTTTTTTACGTAATAAAATTAAAAATTTTATATTTAATTTTATCATAACTCTAAACTTTGTAGTTAAAAACCCCATATGAAAAGAATGCGATATTTTTTGGAATTTTTTTTTTTATTATCTTATCTACTTCGATTAACAAATTTTTATCGATGTAATTAAATAAATGATAACACGATTTATTTTTTTTTGCAGGATAAGTAGCTGAATTGTAGCATTGGTTAATCAGGATGTTTTTAAATCGAAGTTTAAATTTTAATATCTTTAAAGGATAAGAAGTTTTATGAAAAGTTTCCCCGATGATTGAGGTATTTTACAATGAATTGAATATGTTGTAAAAAACTGAAATGTGGGAAAATAATAGTTTTCAGGATATTTTTTTTTTTTTTACAATAATTATTTATGATTATATAAATAAGTTTCCAACTAAAATATGAATTGTAAGTAACACATTGTTATTTTTATATATATATCTAGAGGCTTACATCATTAACCAATTTTAATATTTTGTTAATTGTATTCCAGATTAGTGCCTATATGATTTATTTTAGCATTGGCTTTAACAAAAAAAGTTGTAGCATAAATAAAATGGATATGTATTTTAAGATCCTAATATATCTCAAGATAAATATATATTCGAAATAATACGTTTTGTGTGTGTAGTTTCATCAATAATGGGTTTGTTTAGCATACTATTGCAGCTTGTAAGTAAATGGCTATTAATATACATGAATCCATGATAATCATCAAAACATTTACCCTATAATACATCTCACATTACCTAGATTTAAAAAAATCATAAAAGTTAACTAAATTATAATTTTATTTGAAATTATTATTATTATTAATTATAAAAAGAGTTAATATTGAATTAAACATATATATATACATTTTAAAAAGCATGTAACAATATTCCTAACTATGGAGATTCACCCCCACTTTACCATGGAAATTCTAAACTTGTGAAAAACGATAAACTAATTAAAAAACACGACTAAAGCAAATAATTAACTAATTAAATCTCTACCATCCACCTAATAATTATCCATAACTAAATCAATATTGTATAAGGCCTATTATGAAATAATGTTAAACATGAATATATTGAGATATGTAATGAAAAATTGATGTACAAGCATTAAAGCTTCCCTAAGCCATCAAGCTTTTTAAAGGAAATAAAAAGGGGTTCAATATTTAAAAGGAATTTTAATTCTTCATTTGAAAATAATCTTAGTTTATTTGATTATTATGAGTGATTTGTGGATTGATCTATAAATCTAGAAAAATACGTTTGGTTTATGTATACTATTTAAAACGCCGTAAATCGAAGGGAAAAGTGATGGCTAAATGAATGTAAATGAGGCCTAAAAGAAAGTGGGTCGGAACATGATAGAGTTTTGAATACCATGTTTTGGACAAGATTGTTGTAATGCAACAAAATTCCATGATATTGATTGTCTCTGTGTAAGTATAATTTGTGAATTTCAGTTTCTTATATGTAGAGTCAACAATAGAATAGGAAGTGAGAGGGATAAATCCAATAGTGGAATTGAGACAATTGGGTGAAAAGAAGAGTTTTGTGTGTGTGTTTGTTTGTATATGAGAGAGAAAGGAAAAGTCACTTTATTGTAAAATGGAGCAAAAGTCAAATTCATTTGGGAATTCAAGAAGGCATGGTTTTGTGAATATCCTTACACATAGAAGGAATCTCTATTCTAAACACAATAAGGATTGAATTATGAACAAGGATTCCAGAAGAGAATTTAGATATGGATTAATATCTTAAGGTGTAACAATTGATGGGAATCTCACAAATATGGGCAAGGAAACAGATGCATGCATAATGAAACCAACTCACCTACTGAATGATTTTATTAGAGATCAATATATACATGTGTTTAATATTTACAACTCCACAAACCGATTAACGATCACAGCTAACTCAACAACTAAGCACCTACATAAACAACTAATTACCCACATAAACTCAAGATTAACTTCTAACTCCCCCCCTTAATCTTGAGGGTCTAACACTCCCCCTTAATCACAACCACAAACATTTCAAACATTAGAAACCTACATCTCAATACAATGTCTTTTGGTCTATGTCTTAGCTAGACTTACAATTTGACTCTAACAACTTCATCTTGGCCTTGCTTTCTATTATATAATGATGGTTCTTCTTCCTTGGTTTTCTTTTCTTTAACTGAATGTCACAACTAGGTTGTGCTATTCTTCTCATCATTTGCACTATTTCATCATGTAATTGGGACCTAGATTTGTCTTCAATGCTTGCAAATTCTTTATTACAATCATAAGTGGATTGCTGCAATTTGTTATTATATTCATTTGTGCCATGTTTAGGGGAGTGTTTCCGCATTAGCTCATAGTAATGTTTGATTTCTTGAAGGCTCCAATGCATCAGAATGCCATGAAATTCTTCAGAAGTATTCAATGTTGTTTCAATTCTTACGTCAACTACATCATTCATTGATTCTTCATTTTTATTGTCTACTAGCACATCTTTTGTGCACGATCCATCAAAATATGGTGTTTCAATCCATGCTTCAAGTAACTTTAATTCTTCTTCTAATTTTGTTACTTCTTCATGACCATCCTGTTTACCTACACACTCAAAAGCAATGTTAGGTTTAAACATATATGCAAAATTCTCCTCTTGCGCTTCCTTCTCTTGTGCTTCCTTTTGTGTCTGTGTTGCTTCCACTTCCTCTTGGATTTTAAACCAAAGTGGTCTTCTTTCACCAAATAACGGTTCATTTGCAACCATTCTTCATGAGTTAGATGGTTGTTATAGAAATTTACTTCATATGTTTGTGATTCAAAGATACTTTTCTCCACAAGGCTTTCATCTTCTTGGGTTGTTTCACCCTTCTCTTCATCAACAATCTTTGTCGTTGGATTCATCAAATCACAAACACAATCTTCATGACTGTCATCAACATCAATGTGCGGATCACCAAGCATATAATCTTCGTGACTGTCATCCACTTCAATGTGGGATTCACCAAGCACATATTCTTCATGACTGTCATCAACTTTAATGTGGAATTCACAATGTTCTATTGCTTTCACAGAGCCCGCCTCATTTATTTTTTTGGTGAGTGTTGTCCATAAAGTCAATAAGGCTTCCACGTCCAACCAACTCATGGATCTTTGATTTTCTCAATATTAAGTGCTCTAAAGGCACAAATCCAATTACCATTTTTGAAATTCCTCTTTAATTTCTTCAACCTTATTCTTTTACCCATTTTTAGTAGATTAAAACTTTCAAATTTCCCTCAATTCCAACATTCAAATTTACTTCCAAACTTCATCTATACCACTCAAAGGCTCACTTATTAATTTTTACACCGCTTTATGTTGTTTCAATCACTTTAGAACAATTCAATCATTCAATTAACAATATTTTAATAACAATTAATTATTTTCTTGAATCAATAGTAATTGAATATAGAACAATAATGAAATGAAAATTAGATACAATCAATCACATTAACAAGATACACAAATTTGGTCAAAGACCAAGGAAAAACACCACAAGGGGGAAAACCCTTTGAAATTCTTCTTCTATTAGATTGTCATAAAATATTAAGTAGAGAGGACAATGAGCCAATACAAAACTATCCATCAAAATTCCACCAAGAAATATTAAGAAATATGATCTTAACAACATATTGATCAGAGTTAGCTTTCTCAATTTGCGGTCACCTATAAAAATGAAACTCTAAGTCCCAGTTGCATGGAGGGATGGTCATACATGTGGCTGAAGCTTTCCAACCATACAGATAGGTTTATGTGCATGCATTGCAGCTAAAAAATCTGTGTGTCAACCCTACGATTGGAACCCAAAATCCCTAATCATACATGCAAGCTTCAGACCCAACAATTTGAGACCTGTATGCACCAAATTCCATGAACTCACTTCAAACTTGAGCGAACCAAACCAAAGAAGAGAGAAGAAGAACATCTTGATGATGATGTCCAAATGAGGGTCACTTGACTTGTATTTATAAGCTTTTAAGGGTGTCCAAATTCAGTTTAGGGTCAACCTCATCAAATGTGACATTATGGGTTTCACTTCAAAAATACACTTTCCTTTATCCAAATTCAATGCTTCAAACGTCAAAATTGGTCCTCTTGGAAAAAGGAATCTAATCACATGAATTTTTCTTTAAATCCTTAATTTTTTATTATTAAAATTTCCATTACAAAAAGATCAAAACCATTATTGCAAACACTTCTCGTCAAGCCTTATAATCAAACCTCGTATTTTGTGCTCCTTTTTTAATAGACTTTTAATAATATTACTATGCACTACTTCCTTTAAGCTTTGTCAGCTTAGAAAAAACTTCGAGGACTTTGAAAAAGGAGATACCAACCGGTGTTTTTTCAAGAAAAAATGGACTTTTCATACCTCTTTTTAATTTACAGCACATGTTACATGTTTACCAACTGTTAAAACCTTAGCTTGGGTAATGCACACCACTAAGAACCACTCACACCTGTCAGTTGAAAGTCTTCATGGGAGTAAGCGAGCCAATTGTTGCAACCAACTTGTGACTACTGAAAAACAAACAACGTCCCCGTCACAGTAGGAGCACGGTGCAACAACAATCTGCCAAATTGGAACAATAGAGAGCTTCAAACAATCACACCTCCACTTCGGTGTTGTAACTTCATCAAGAGGCAAATTTACTGAATATACCTCAAAAAACCTGAAAAGTGTCCAAAGTTCTCCCTATGAAAGACAAATGATTAGGCTTAAAATGCACTACAGCCCCACGAACCTCAACAATGATGTGGTAGTAGGCGCTGCGAGATTTTCTCGGTGGCTTTAGGTCCACAAGCTTTTACAACAATGTTGCAGTGAGCAGTAGTGAATCAAACAAAGAAAACAAAAGACAACCTCCACCTTTCTGCCTCACTCTACGTCAGATGGGTATTACATGCCTCGTCTTATAGAATCAAACCTCTCTACATCAATACAGCAACCAACCACAAATCATTGAAACCAATCTATTGTTCCATGACTCTACGACAACAGTGAACTTGATTTATTTTGCTATGAAAACAACCTAATACTAACTTGATTTCTATCTAACGTCTTGGTCTTCTTGCTCCTCGAATTCTCTAGCTCTCCATCGTATACTTGAGGCAACAAAAAGAGTAAGACAATTGTGAGGCAACAAACGTGCAACAATCCAAAGGGTTTAATCCCTCACTAGATTTACCAGTCTCTCATACATGACAAAAATGGATAGAGAAACAAATGCATGCATAATCATATCAACTCACACCAAAATACTTTATTAGAGATAAATATATACTTGTGCTTGATAGCTACAACTCCACAAACTCACTAATGATCACAAATAACTGAACAAATAATCACCTATGTAAACAACTAATTACCTACATAATTATTTATGTAAACTCAAGATCAACTTCTAATAGAATCATTATAGGAAGAGTTCATTAAATGTGCACTAGAAGGGAATCACTTTGCAAGTAAATGGGAATGCTTGAAGTGGAATAACTATTTAAAACTCCATAAGGATTTGAAGGGCACCCAACAATTTTGAATAGTGCCAACCACTCATCAAAACTCCCAACATTGAGTTTCACTCCTACTTATTGGACTCCCAACATTGAGTTTCACTCCTAGTTATTGGAAGTGGAGCCATTAAAGAGAATGTTGTTGAATGAGGAGAATGAATAAAATCCAAATGTTATGTTGATGAGTTCCTCATGAAGCCAGGGTGAAACCCTTTGGAAAGTAATAACCAAGGCCAGAAGAGTTAGTCATTTAATTGACCATCGAGGAAACCATAAAGTAGAATAAAAAAGAGAAAGGGCGGTCATTAAATTTGTTTGATGAATGGTAAAGATTTAGTTTGGTTGTTCAACCACTCATGATTTAGAAGGGTTAAATTCTATCATGACAACCCAAATCAAATAGGAGTTTTTGGACGGTTGTTGATTAGCGATTGTGAATAATGTTGATTCCTTGTGGAAAAATAGGTTGTTAAGTGTTCCAAGCGTTGATTTTGAAATGGCGTTAGATTGGAGTTGAAGAATATGCGATGCGAGAGGGTTTATTAGATTGTTAGTTACGGTTTTGGAATTGGTAGAGATGCACCCAATGGAGTGATACGATTAGCGATATGGTAGAACTTCCATAATAATGTTGACAATGTTGGTAACCTAACAAAACCTTGACAAGTTGACAACCCAATGAGGGACATGCAATAAATTAAGGGATCTTTGGCCAAGCCTAAAGATATAAGTGAGGAACCTTTATTGGAGAAGATTAATGTAGATTTGGTAAGAATACCAAATGGAAGATCCTGATGGGACATATAAGCCTTGGGTTCAAAGAAATGGCATACGGTCATCTTGGTGTTAGTAGTACACTGAAATTATGTGGATTGTGAAAATTAATTTAATAGGGAAATTGATTATTGCCGGTATCAAAAATGAAAGTTTTAATGTATTTGCATCTCAAACCACCAAGTTGGACTTCAAAAATTTATATCCAAAACACTAACTCAACAAACACATATACTACAATTATCATACTTGCCCAAAAATAAAAATAAAATTTAAAAAAAATACACTTATACTCCACAAACGTACATGCACTCTTGGAATGCATTTATGCTTTTATCCCTAACTCGATCTCTCCTCATATCCTCATTTACCATTGTACCATTATCCGTTCATGCTTATATCTCTTGGTATCACACATCTCTTTCTCCTATCTACCTATATCTCTTGGTATCACACATCTCTTTCTCCTATCTACCCACTATTTACCTCTCTTCTCCTTGCGTTTGCATCTCTTGCACCACCTCCTCATATCCATCTCCCCTTATTTCACCTATCTCTACCTCTTTTTACCCCGTTCCCCTTTCCCAACCATATCCATCCATCTTTCCTCTCTCCTCACCTCCTCTCCTAACTCCTCCGTCCTGTACATAGCCTCTACCTGGAATCTTTGCAGTGGTCAGTGCACCACATGCCCTTTTCCCTCTCTCCCAACTCTTTGCTCTCTCCAACCCTCTCTTCATAAAAAAAATATAATAACGTTTTAATGTCATAGTTCTCATCCTCACAATCCTATCTTACTAATACAAAAAAACTTATCACTTAAAGCAATTACAAAAAAACATTTATCGATCTATATAGTTTAAGTTTCATGAGCTAATCTTTATTTTTCCCAATCAAAATACTTACAAATTTAATTTTAAATTTGATTAAAAATTAAATAATTATAATTTTAAATTATTATGTTTAGATTATCTATATTCACAAATTTATAAAAAATTAAATTAAATTTTATATTAAAAATATAATTTATATCACTAAATTTTTCTCACTAAATTAAAATAATAAAAAGGCAATGAATCTCGTTTGCATTATTCATTTTCACAAATTTGTAAAAAAATTAAATTAAATTTTATATTAAAAAAATTATTTACATCACTAAAATGGTCTCACCCAATTTAAATAAAAGGCAAAGAATCTCCAACATTAAACTAGGCCTTAATTATTATTCACATCAACACCATCACTTCTCCTTACAAAACCATATTCGATCGTTTTACCATTATAAAATCTCTAACATCACATTCACTGGTTATCGAACAGACTACACCTTCACTGTCGACTGTCGAGGAATAATTTGGAAGCTACAAATCATTTCGTGGTTTCGGAATCATCAATTGTGGAAGGCGTTGAAAGACTTGTTGATGAGCTACATCCTTTGAAGGAATTTAATCAATACTGTCACCAACTTTCACAGTTAAGAAGAAGAATATGGAAAAGGACTTTGTAATTTGTGCAATATTGTTGTTATGATATTTTATTAGTATAATTATATAAATTAAATTATTGGTAAATGTTATTTTTAGGTTATTTGTAATAGTGAAAATTTAAAAGGCTTGAAGATAAGTAAAAATAGAAAACTAAAAATTCATTTAGAAACTACAGATTTTTTTGTTGGATTATGTATATCATAAAAAGATAATGTCACATTATTAAATTTAGATCATCTATAAAAAAAATTTAAGAAGATAAATTCTGGAAGTCTTATTTGGAAACGGAGTATTTTTATAGCATAAATATTAAAGCTAGGTTTGTGTATTAGATTTACCTTTAGTTGATGATATTTTAGGGTATTTTATATTTTGATTGTGCTTATTTTTCTCTAAATTTTAGTGAAAATTTTGTTATTTTCCTTAGTTTGAAAGGTATTTTTACATATGTAAATGGATTCAATGCGTTGAGAATATAAATATAGGGATTTAGATTGTGCAAACTACATGTTTTCCAAAAAATAACACAAACCATTATATATATAATGGTTGAGAAACATTACAATAACTAGGTCGACCATATAGATTAAATGGTTGTGAAACATTGATAAATACTTGTGACCCTAGTTATTATAATGTTTCTCAACCATTATATATGTGGGCCTAATGGTTAACAACATGTGTTTCCTTCTAAGAGGTCACAGGTTGAAAACCTACTTTGAGGCACCTGGGGCAGTCCTATGGGTTGAAAACCTCCTTTGAGGCAGTCTGCGGGTCTCAAGAGAAAGGGAAAAAAAGGAAAATGAAAAATAAAAAAACAAAGGATCAACAAACGAACCCTTACAATAATTCTGCTAACATGTTTTTGGAGGGTTTCAGTGATGGTCAAAAGGGATAATAGTCAAAGTAAGCAACCTTCACGCTGTACTTATCTACATGTCATTCCATCAACCTCTCCAATTTCCTCCATAATCAAGAAACTCATCTCACTCAATTTTTCCTTAGTTATAAAGTGCTACAATATTGTTCTGAAATGCTACAGAATTGACTAGAATTTCTATAGCATCATGATCAGCGTAGAGAGAGGGTTTATAATTTAGGATTTCCATGTGGGAATGAAAGTATAAGTACACCATACCACCATCATCCATCCTCTGCACCTTTTAGCCACTTCTGCATCCCAAAATCCATATTTTTCAATGAAAACCCCCTTTTTTCTCCCCTTCTTCCACTATTTTCACCACCACTAAAATTTCCTATCCTTGTCGAGGAGCTCACAATGAATTATCAAATATTTTGAATGAATTGCATGAAGTTTATTATGATCATGGAAGGGTCTATGTGGTTTTTATAGGAAGAAAACCAAGCTTGTAGTACCGTGCAAAAACGCTAAAGGACTAGAGTTGGAAGCACTTAGAAGCATCTGAATGAAGACTTAGCCATCCCTAAGTATTGAGGGATCATATTTGTGATCTTGGGAAGCAACAAAACTCATGTAAAGCTGCTATATGGTCGTTGTACATCTCCAACAACAACAACTTAATCCAACATAAAAAAACTTGCATTAACATACTTCACTCAGTCAAACACATATCAGAAGATATGTACATTTTTTTTTTCTTCAGAAGTAGAGGTAGAGCATGAAGCAAATAGTATGGAAGATGGGGGCACAAAATTTTAGCAAATCAACCACCATTTTAAAGTAACATGCAAACATCAAAGCAGCTAGAGACCATCAGGTAGGAACAAGTATGACACTCCTCACATCTTCCTTTAAGTTCATTGTCATTTTAAAATGTTTTAGATAAATGAGGAATGAATTTTTTGTAGGCTAGAGGTGGCTAGAAATTGTTGGCATTTTGGCATTGATTTAGGGATATGGCACAGGTGTTGTCCTTGATGGCAACTCTCTTTGGTAACAGATCTCAATTCAGGCTTTCAGAATGAAAGAAAAGTTATATACGCATGTTCATCTATACAAAGACGCGTATACACACGGGTTAGACGTTACAAAAGCACGTATATGTTGGAAAACTTACTTTTGGACCGTGGTAGTTAGTCCTTGGTATTTGAACCTATGGTTTTGGACCATGGTGTCTCATCAGATGTGTTGATCCCAGGTATTGGGTTCATGGTATTGAATTGTTATGGCTTTGGACCGTGGTATTGTGGAAGGCAAGACTATAAAAGAGGAAGGAGATCATGTGGCAAAGATAATCGGTATTAGTATTGAATATCTGATAAAGTGGTAGATCTGGAATACTGGTAATTGGGTTATGGTGCAGATCTGGATCTGAATGAAAGAGGAACCTTAGCACAAAGAGAAGGATAAGTTCTATTGATGGGTCATAATCTTTAAGCTTGAATGATAGTATCTTTGTATGATTTTGGTCTGTTATATGTGGCGCTTGCTTGATCTATAACTCTGATAATCTGGGTTAATTAGTGTTTGAATATTTGAAAGAGAGAATTATCCTTTATAGATCTGTATGCAGGTTCAGTGAAGCGAAGGTGCATATACATGCTGGTTCAGTGAATGAAAAAAGTGTATACGTAAGTTGTTCCAAACATAGAAGCGTATGCACGCATGTTGCAGGTTATTGAAATAGTGTATATGTTTTGAGTTGTGATCTAGCTGCTTCTGTTTATTGTTGCTGTGTTCTGGGTTCAGATTTTGGTATGTGGTTTCTGGTATTGTGTTTTGGGTACAGCTACCAGAGAAGTATCTACTTGATTCAGATCTAATTGGTAAAAAGAAGAATGTTTGATGATTGATTGATGTTCATGGATCCAGTCTGAAAATTTATGAAACGTGGTCCCTGGAAGAAAGAGAAGGTTGTAGCCTTCTGTAGGCCAGCACCTACGTACTAGTATCTTGGCTAGTGCAAGAGCTAAAGGGGGTTGTAGCTCCCTTCCAGGAGAAGCTGGAGAACGAGAGAGGGTTGTAGCTCTCTACAGGTTTTAGCTTGCGTATTGGTAAAGGACTGCACCAGTACACTGTAAAAGAAGTTTCTAATTTAAAAGAAGATAGAGACGAATTGCAGCAGGTGGTTTTCACCCACATTGGGTTTCCACCTTATATCTTGTGTTCTTGTGTGTGATTGTCTTTTTGCTCTATTTTACTGTTTTGGTTACTAGTTATTTGATTCTGAAACACAGATTAACAATCATCATCAGAAAGATAAAGTAAATGAAAAGTTTTCTTGGTATACGCAGGTTTCCTTCTGCATAGTTGCGTATATACGCGGGTTTAATTAACTAAAGTAGCGTATATCATTTGATTTTGAAAAAGGAATATTTGACTTTGTAATACTGATTCACCCCCCCTCCTCTCAGTATTATTTCCAACTATTGGTATTGGAGCCAGGTTCTTCAGAAGAAGCTTGATCGCTTGAAGGAAGATCTTTCATCATGAGCAACTACGAGAAGGAAGCATCAATCAGGCCACCGATTTTTGATGGGACAAACTTCCTATATTGGAAGGTAAGAGTTACTGCCTATCTTCAATCTCTTGGTACAGAAGTCTGGGATATCATAGATACATGGTATACTTTTCCATCAGCAACTCTTATAGATCCATCTGAGAAGAAAAAATATGAAACAAATGCAAAGGCAGTCAATACTCTGTTAAAATGTTTATCTCAATCAGAATTTGTCAAGGTTATGAAGTATAAATCCGCAAAAGAAACATGGGACAAGATTGTACTAAGCTATGAAGGAGATGATCAGGTTAAACGAGCAAAACTTCAAACCCTCAGAATTCAGTATGAAAATCTCAGAATGCATAATGATCAAAGTGTGGCTAACTGTTTCCTTCATGTAGATGAGATTGTTAATTGTATGAAAAACTTGGGTGAAGAAATAAAAGAGGTTGCTGTGGTTGAAAAAGTTCTAAGATCTTTGTCCCCTAGGTTTGAATCTAAAGTTTCTGCAATAGAAGAAAAAGAGAATCTACGAAACCTTACCATGTCACAGCTGCACGGAATTCTCACTGCTTATGAAATGAGGAAAGGAGGACCATCAGACAGGAGAGAAGTTGTTTTCAAGGCTTCAGGCAAAGGAGATTACTATGAGTCAGGACACGTGTCATAAGTAGAGGAAGAAACAAATTTTGTCAAGAACCTTCAACGGGGTACTGGAAGATTCCAAGGTAAGTTACCTTTCAAATGCTTTTCCTGTGGAAGAGTCGGTCACTATGCTGTCAAATGTCCTCATAAGGATAAGATTGACAAGGGGAAAGAATCTTTCAAATGGAACAAGAAATGAAATGCAAACAAGAAAAGCTATTACACTCATGAAGATAATGATGGACTTTCAAATAATGATGAGGATGAATGAGGTAATAATTATAAACTTTTAATGGCTTTTGAAGATGATGATTACATGGATGCTATAGATGAACAAGGCTTTTATGAAGAAATTTCTAAACTCAGAGTCTGTTTAGAAGAGAAAAATATGATTATTGATTCTCTGCAATGTCAACTGGCTGAAAGGGAAAAACATCATGAAAAATTGGAATGTGAAATTGTTGGTCTTAGAAAAGAGATTGAGAAAACAAAAGCTCTTAATCTTAAATTTTGTTAAAGGATCTGAAACTCTGGATGAGATTATCAATGTGCAGCGTTCTCCACTAATCAAGACAGGTCTGGGGTATAATGGAGAAGGATCACAAGCATCCACTTCCAAAAGTTATCTTGATGCAGCAAGGAGGAGTGAGCAAAAGACTAATAGAAATTATCAGGTAAATCAGGGACAATTTACCCCAAGAATGAACAAAGACTATCAAGAAAAACGGGGGCAATCTACTTTAACGATAAATAGAAGCCACAATCAACCACAGGTAAAATCTTCTCAATTTGCTTCAAGAATGGATGACAATAGAAACTAAAATCATTTGGCTAGTAGATTTGACAATCACAGGGGTTTCTTCAATGGCCAATGTTTCTCTTTCCATAACTTTGGCCACAAAGCAGCTTAATGTGTTGTCTATAAGACAATCATGACTAGAGAAGCTCAAAAACAAGGAAGTATGACAGGAATCACAAAAAGGACCTATAACAACTTTTCTTCCCTTGAAAATGAAATTGAATGTTCTATTTGTAATAACTTCGGTCATGAAGATTCTGAATGCAGGAGCAAGTTTTGGAAGACAACTTAGAAGGAACAAACCTCAAGTGCTAGAACATGGAGAATGAAGGAACCGCAACCAGAAAGATGTGGGATAGCTTTTTATGCAGAAGGACAAGAAAATCAATGATACATCGATAGTGGATGTTCAAAGCATATGACAGGTGATAAATAAAAACTTGAATCATATAGTGTTTTACAAAAATGAAAGAAAGTTTCTTTTGGAAATGATACCCCTGCAGTCATAAAAGGAAAAGGCGCTATTCAATTGAAAGAAAAAGCCAAAGCTGGAAATGCTTTGTATGTTGATGGCTTGAAGCATAATCTACTGAGTGTCAGTCAAATGTGTGATCAAGGAACCGAGGTAATATTTCGATCAAATGGATGTAGTGTTCGTGATCTTGATACAGGAAAAACAGTGATCAAAGGCAGAAGAACTCCAAATAATTTATACATATTTGAAAAAGGACAACAGAAATGCTATTTGAGCAAGGATGATGAACACTAGTTATGGCACCGGAGGTTGGGGCATCTAAGATTTTCACAAATAAGGAAAGTATGCAAATACCAAGCAGTTCGCAGTCTTCCAGATATCAAAATTCTAGACAACACTATATGCAAATCATGACAGTTTGGTAAGCAAACCAGAACTAAATTCCCTGAGAAGGAAGGATCAGCTAGCAGGACTCTTGAGCTAGTCCATACAGATGTATGTGGTCCATTTAGGACAAGGTCACCACGAGGAGAAGAATACTTTATATTATTCATTGACGACTTCTCCAGGATGGTTTGGTTAGGACTTATGAAGCACAAAGACGAAGCATTCAAAAAATTCAAATCTTTCAAAGCCTTGGTTGAAAATGAATTAGATCACAAAATTAAGTGCCTCAGGTCTGACAGAGGTGGGGAGTTTACTTCAAATGAATTTTTCGATTTCTATGAAGAACATGGAATAAGAAGGGAATTCTCTACATCTAGGACTCCTCAAAAAAACGAAGTAGCGGAAAGGATGAACAGAACAATTCAACAAATGGTTCATGCTATGCTTGATGAGTCTGGAACTCCTGCAACCTTCTGGGGTGAAGTTGCATTTGCTGCGGTTGCTATTCTCAACAAAACAAATGTCCGAGTGAACAACACTCAAACTCCTCATGAGCTCTGGTATGGTGAGACTCCTTCGGTAAAGCATTTCAAAATTTTTGGAAGAAAATGCTATATTAAGAATAATGATGAAGAGCTTGGAAAACTTGAACCTAGAGCAGATGAAGGCATTCTCCTTGGTTATTCTCCCCACAACAAAGCATATAAGTGTTACAATAAAATACTTGGAAGAATTGTTGACATCATTGATGTAGTGGTTGATGAAAAAGGATACATTCCTAGGCAAGTAAATTATGAAAATATCGAAGAGGATGAAGACTACCCTCAAAATCAGACTGATGATGAATAAGAAAACAATGAAGAAGAAACCCATGAGGAACCAGAGGAACAGATATGGATAGAAGAAAAGACTCCTTCTAGGTATGTTCAAAAGAATCATCCAGAATCACAAATTTTGGGGCAAAAGGAGGCCGGCATACAAACAAGAAGAACAATTGTAGAAGCTTCAAGCTATTTGGCATTACTCTCCTCCACTGAACCACAAAATGTAAGAGAGGCTTGGAAAGATGAATGTTGGGTCAAGGAAATGGATGAAGAACTTGAACAAATTGAAAAAAACAACACCTGGGAGTTGGTTCCTAGGCCAAAAGATAAGAATGTCATAGGGACAAAATGGATCTTCAAAAACAAGTTGAATGAAAATGGGGAAGTAATTAGAAATAAGGCCAGACTTGTTTGTAAAGGGTATGCTCAACAAGAAGGATTAGAATTTGAGGAAACCTTTGCTCCCGTTGCTAGACTTGAGGCCATCTGAATGTTCCTTGCTCTCTCAAGTTTTCAGAAGTTCAAAGTATTTCAAATGGACATAAAATCAGCCTTTCTGAATGGAGACTTAGAAGAAGAAGCGTACATTGAGCAACTAGATGGTTTCATTCTTGGGAATGATCCAAATCTTGTATGCAAACTAAACAAGGCTCTCTATGGTCTTAAACAAGCTCCAATGGCTTGGTACTATCGTTTGGACAAATATCTTCATCAACAAGGCTTTTCAAAAGGATCAACAGATAGCAATCTTTATATAAAAATTGATAATGACAAATTGCTAATACTTGTTGTGTATGTAGATGACATTATCTTTGGCAGCAATGAAGAAGCTATTAGTCAAAGCTTTGACTTGGTGATGTAGAAAGAATTCAAAATGTCTTTGCTTGGAGAACTGACATACTTTCTTGGATTGCAAATCCAACAAAATGAAGGCGGTATCTTCTTGTCTCAAACCAAGTACCTC
>APFE030158217.1:24175-36112 GCA_000404065.3 Pinus taeda
GTACCTCAAGCAGATTTTGAAGAAGTATGGCATGGAAGATTCGAAACCAGTATGTACCCCTATGGTTACAGGATGTAGTCTTAGTGCAAATGATGAATCAGCAGCAGTGCATCAACCAACCTATAGATCCATGATTTGAAGTCAACTTTATTTGACAAGTACCCGACCAGACATCATGCATGCAGTGGGAATAGTTGGAAGATTATAGGAAAATCCTAAGGAAACTCATCTTTAGGAAGTAAAGAGAATTTTCAAGTATCTTCAAGGAACTCAAAACTATGGCTTATGGTATCCTAGAGATACAGATCTTACTCTTCATGCTTATACAGATGCAGATTGGGTTGGAAGCGTGGATGACAGAAAGAACACAAGTGGTGGTGCATTCTTTATGGGTTCCAGATTAGTATCTTGGTTTAGCAAGAAACAAAGTTTGATTGCCTTATCTACAACTGAAGCGGAATATGTGGCAGTTGCATCTTACTGCAGTCAACTCCTTTGGATGATGCAAACCTTGCAAGATTTTCAGATCACTTGTACACCACCTATCTCCATCTTATGTGATAATACAAGTGCAATCATGATTTCAAAGAACCCAGTCATGCATTCAAAGACCAAGCACATACCGATCAAGTGTCACTTTCTCCGGGAACAAGTGATGGAACAAAAGGTCAAATTGGAGTATGTTCCTTCTAAGGAACAAGTCGCTGATATTCTCACCAAACCACTGCCCAGGGAAACTTTTGAACATCTCAGACAGAAGCTGGGAGTAGTTGATGCATCATCTTGCTGTTAAACTTATCTGTTTTAGAGAAAAATGGGTGTACGCGATTTGCCCGAAGAGGATCCGCGTACATATGCTGGTTTTTGCTGAGAAAGTCGAATATATGGAGGCTTGATGGATATCAGAAGGGACAGGCTCTGGTTGAAAATTGTCTGATATGGGTCTGAAAGAGACCATCTAGCACTGGTTCAGAGGGAGCAGATAAACTTCTAATGATGCATTGTTCGCATTATCTTAGAAGCTTTTGGTTCTATTTCATAGCTGTTGTTGTTTTTTGGTGGAACAGAGGCAGGGGGAGAACAGAAGGAAATCTTGGTTGCTGATCTGAATGGTGATTGACACATACTGCTACTATCTGTTATTTGTGATTTTTATAAGTCTTGCTCTTCATATTTCGTTTCTATGTCATGTATCTCTGTTATGGTGTCAAGGTCATGTAATGACCTATTTTGGTTTTCCCACTAAGCCTGGGATGAAGATGTAATGTACTTGGTTGTCATATGTAATTTTCTGATGTATCCCCACTTGGTTGGGTGGATGATACCCCACATGGTTGGGTGATGGATGTATGTATTGAGTCTTTTGATGATAGGAAGGTCTTTTATGATGTATATGTCATGGTTCTTCTTGAAGAACATCTTTTGCAGATCTTGCCTACAGTGAGGGGGAGCATGGTCAGCATAGCAGAGCAGAGATTTCAGCATGTACTCAGTGGGAGCACAACCCTTTTCCCTTGATGACAAAGGGGGAGAATGACTTTGAGGATCTTGGGGTTGCCATCAAGTGCAAAGGGGGAGATTGTTGGCATTTTGGCACTGATTTAGGGCTATGGCACAGGTGTTGTCCTTGATGGCAACTCTCTTTGGTAACAAATCTCAGTTCAGGCTTTCATAATGAAATAAAAGTCATATATGCAGGTTCATCTAGACAAAGATGTGTATACACGCGGGTTATACGTTACAAAAGCGTGTATATGTTGGAAAACTTACTTTTGAACCGTGGTAGTTAGTCCTTAGTATTTGAACCTATGGTTTTGGACCATGGTGTCTCGTCAGATGTGTTGATCCCAGGTATCGGGTTCATGGTATTGAATTGTTATGGTTTTGGACGGTGGCATTGTGAAAGGCAAGACTATAAAAGAGGAAGGAGATCATGTGGCAAAGATAATCGGTATTAGTATTGAATATCTGATAAAGTGGTAGATCTGGAATACTGGTAATTGGGTTATGGTGAAGATCTGGATCTGAATGAAGGAGGAACCTTAGCGCAAAGAGAAGGATAAGTTCTATTGATGGGTCATAATCTTTAAGCTTGAATGATAGTATCTTTGTATGATTTTGGTCTATTATATGTGGCGCTTGCTTGATCTATAATTTTGATAATCTGGGTTAATTAGTGTTTGAATATTTGAAAGAGTGAATTATCCTTTATAGATCTATACATAGTTTCAGTGAAGCGAATGCGCGTATACACGCTAGTTCAGTGAATGAAAAAAATGTATACGCAGGTTGTTCCAAACACAGAAGCGTATGCACGCATGTTGCAGGTTATTGAAATAGCGTATATGTTTTGAGTTATGATCTAGCTGCTTTTGTTTATTGCTGTTGTGTTCTGGGTTCAGATTTTGGTGTGTGGTTTCTGGTACTGTGTTTTGGGTACAGCTGTCAGAGAAGTATCTACTTGATTCAGATCTAATTGGTAAAAAGAAGAATGTTTGATGATTGATTGATGTTCATGGATCCAGTCCGAAAATTTATGAAACGTGGTCCCTGGAAGAAAGAGAAGGTTGTAGCCTTTTGTAGGCCATCACCTACGTACTGGTATCTTGGGTAGTGCAAGAGCTAAAGGGGGTTGTAGCTCCCTTCCAGGAGAAGCTGGAGAATGAGAGAGGGTTGTAGCTCTCTGCAGGTTGCAGCCTGCATACTGGTAAAGGACTACACCAGTACATTGTAAAAGAAGTTTCTAATTTAAAAGAAGATAGAGACGAATTGCAGCAGGTGGTTTTCACCCACATTGGGTTTCCGCCTTATATCTTGTGTTCTTGTGTGTGATTGTCTTTCTACTCTATTTTACTTTTCTGGTTACTGGTTATTTGATTCTGAAACACAGATTAACAATCATGATCAGAAAGATAAAGTAAACGAAAAGTTTGCTTGGTATACGCGGGTTTCCTTCTGCATAGTTGCGTGTATACACGGGTTTGATTAACTGAAGTAGCGTATATCATTTGATATTGAAAAAGGAATATTTGACTTGATAATACTGATTCACCCCTCCCCCCCCCTCTCAGTATTATTTCCAACAGAAATTTCATCTATCCTCTAACAATTAAGTGTAGCTAACTTCCTCACTCATGCAATGTGTAAAATGAAAAAAAATGATGGTGATAATTTCAAGGAAGTGGGCCGACGGGTCTATAAGGAAAATACGTAGGTGGTAGGTGGGGGATAGCTCATACAACATGCTGAGCCCACTACCAAAACCACAAAAGGAATAAAAGGATGAGTCTAAACCTCATTTGTACCAAGACATTCATTTCTAAAATGGTAAGAGAGTCGTGCTACATTGTCAATATTCAATCTAACTACAATCAAGGTTTCCCTAGGCTACTATAGAAGAGCCACAAGATCAAACAATAGGTGATACAAGATAAGAGACAATTGCTACAAGCTTGCACACAATTATTACAAGATTGCAAATAGTTGGAACATGATCAATCCAAGAGGTGGAAAAGGCTCTTATTTGGTGCAAATTCTCCTCCAAAGCCCTAGATCCATGAAGGAGTCACTTAGGGAGGGTGGAGTAGTGAATTTTACTCACCTCCCATGCACAAAAATTCATATGATTTGGTCAAGTTTGTCTGTACAGGAAGGGGAAGATTTGCTATAGGATAAGGAGACATAGATACAGGAAAGAAAAACAACACCTTTGGAGGGGGGAGAAGGATGAAAAGAACTCTAGGAGCCTTATCCCTGACCTAATCTTGGGTGCTACTACAATTTTTATGAGTATGGATGAATCATACTTGAAAAAATTACAATCCCCATCCTACTTGATCCAGACAACGAGATATGTTGAACCCATCAATGGATGTATATTTCCAAATAAAGAAAGGTAGAGGATTTGGGCCTCATGTAATAAAATATGAATATGGGTGAAGAAACGGTTCACTTAATATTAAGAGAGTAAATAATGAGGGAGAAGTTGAAAATGGAAATTCATAGGTTAATAGAGTAGTTGTAGGAAAGAGAAGGAGAACTTGCCACCATGGAAAGCTTGGCCATGGAGGCCATCTAGTGCAGAAAACCATCCAAATCATATTAAACATTCCCCAAAGAAAAATGATTGTAATTTCAAATCAGAACCTTGACACCATATGGTTGTCTCCCATTTCAAGATTATAGTGAGTTTATTGATTTTTTTCAGCGTGAAAGCATTGAACATAGGGCCAAATTAATTGAATTTTACATGCACAAAGTGATGCTCACAAACATGAATTTATGGGGCCCCAATTCATGGTTGGGGGATGCACAACTAATGGCCCTATCCTCTTTTCTTTTCTATGAGGAAGCAAGGGTAGAGGAAATGAAGAAGGTTACGGCCAAAGAAGAAAATGAACCCCTTATTGTCTAGGAAATCCTCTCTTCAGAGAGAGATGATCCCTCTATCCCAGTGAGTGGGGCTAGAAGCCTACGTGACAATATACTAGACACTTTCCTAAGTTACAATTGAAATAAGAGATGAGGAGGATGGAATACCTCATTCTGATGCTTTCACGTCTTCCTTTGTTCAAGGCCTTGAATCACTTGCGTCACAGGCTCAGTCCTGCTACTCACAGCGTTTAAACACATGCACAAGAGATCAAGACACAACAAAGCATGAAAATAAAAATAGCATAAGCAAAAGTAAAGTACTTAAAAGATATAAGAGCATTAAGATAAATGATACATAATCATACACATTTATGGAAAATGAACCAGTAGTTGTATATTAATAAAATAAAGGAGGAAGCATACAACCAAGCCTTGATGTCGATAGACTCTCCTTGAATGAATGTCGAAGTCCAAGATAGGCTCTCCAAGCACTCCTTCTCCAAGGCAAATGAGTATCATATATGCACAATATTAGCATAAGGGTGCAAATAGAAAAATACCAACCATGTGGGAATGAGAAAAGACGAATATATAAGTAGGGAAAGGGAGTTGGGATCTCTCCAAAGATAGGAATATGCCCTCATCTCAAGGAGGTAGCTCATAGGGATAAGACCAAAAGGCCAACTTGAGAGAACTCGACCTCACCCACGTCGAGAAACCTCCATCTTGTCGCTCCGGAAGCTTCTAGATCGTGAAGATTCTCATCCTCTTTTGGAAAATTTCCTTTTAGGGATCATAACATGTACACAACTAAACGAAACGATGACATTGCAAGGCTAGTATAGTGAAACTAGAGACCATCGTGGTTTTTAGTATCATAAGAGTAATGATTCTAAAATTAGGGTTTTAGAGCCATTTCCTTAAGGGGAAGCTCAAGGTATTTTCAAATCAGTGTTTTAGGAAGAACCTGAGCTGCAATTTTGAATGAGTACACTGCATGATGGTGATGTTTCGAGCACATCAGGGTATGTCACAGGGAAGTGTGGGAGGTGTGACAAAATATTGTGTAACACCCCTATATATCAGAGAAGAGTTAACAAGTCTCAAGGATGTTATAAGAAACCATAGCATCATCTATGTACCTCCACAACTAGCCCCTTACTTCTTAGAAAAACATGATTTAGCCATCTTACATTTTGAAGACATTTTTAGGATGTTAGGGAGTCAAATTTTGTAGGCCTCCCAAAGAAAATGGCACGCTCTTGCCATACAGTCTACAAATCAGGAAATACCACTCCCATGAGAGTTTCAGGAATACACTCAAACGAACACAATTCTATAAGAGGGTTGTTTAGATATTAACTATGAACTAGATAGGGCTAAAAATAAGTCTTCTTTTATTGTTGGCTTTGCAAGAAAGGACAGAACAAGAAGAGGAACAAAGGGAGTGGACAACAATAGAGGCAAATGTAAGGTTTTATCCACAAGAGGGCACACCATCTAAAGTGCCTTGGGATGTTAGAGAGGCCAGCAAGGTCATGCATGAGCTACAAAACAATGAGTAAGTTTCTTATAGGGTGAGCAACACCTTTAGTAGGGGGTGATGATTGTCCTCATTAATAGGTATATCATAAGGACCATTTTTCCATCCTCCAAACTTTAATTTTCTCTTTTCTTGCATTTATTAACATATTTTTTACTACAATGTGCTTAATAGGGAAACTAAAGAATATTTGTCATATTTCATGGCCTAATGTGATTAATGTGTAGGAAAAGAGTGCATTTGAGTGAATTTACTATGCAAAGATACGTTGGAGGAAAATGAAGAAGATGTAAGAGGCTTGTCCTTTACTCATCTACAATTAGACTTGATCTCTAAAATCACTCACCCACACCTCAAAAATCTGCTAATAGATGATGCACTCAAGGAATTAAGAGGATCTAAGGGAACTAGATCCAAATTTTTAGATATTTTGGAGCGAAGCATCCCTCTTTCCAAAGAGGTTTCCCCTCAGTCATTTTTGTATAAATAAGCAAGCCTAAGGGCTCAGTAGGATTCAAACATTTGGACCAGATAGGAGCTACTAAGAAATATGAGCTTAAGATTGTCATTTCCATTGCTTTACATGATGTACTTGAACTACCTTTTATGTCAATGAAAATCTTATCCTTATCTTCCATATGAATTTGATTTAGAGGGTTGATTCCCCTTGGGTTAGGGCCCAACCCAGAGGATCCAATCTCTCTCTTTGTGTATTTTATTCATGAATTGTATTTCATAGTAGCATGTCCTTTTTTTCTTAGCAAATTTTGGTCATAAACATTTTCAGTGCGAGCCTATCTACCACCTCTCTTATGGAAAGTGTGGTTGAGGAATATGTATTAGCAAGCCAAAAACATATGGTTACTTTCAGTTGCAATTGTTAGATCTTAGATTAGCGCTCTTTATTGCATCTTGTTTTCTGCAAGCTAGTAATTTAGTTTAGCAATTTTTTTCAAGAATAGAAAGAATAGCCCCTTTGGAATGAATATCTTGTGTAGAGTCTAAGATATGTTGTCTTTATAATGCATTATCTAGACTCTAATAAAATTTAACTCATCCTTTACTTGTTATTTCAATTTTCTGCAATTTCACTTGTTGACATGTTCTAGTTAACTGGAATATTTGAGTCACTTTCTTTGGTGTGAAGGTACAATTATGGAATTTCAAGGTTAGCGCCATCATTCATACTCCTCCGACCATCATCTCCCTTCCCTCTACCTCAGCAATGCCCTCAAAACTCAACCACTCAAAGTACATTTATGGGTCAATGAAGGACACCATGTGCATTTGTTTTTGTGCAAGATGGGCCTCTAAAGAGTACCAAGCTTAGAAAAAACCTCATATGACATTTGTATACCCTCATCTACCCTTTTCTACCTTTAGATCACCTTTTCCACCCTCATAATGCTCACAAATTCAATCGCATAGAAAAACAAGGCAATCATCTAGTATCTTGTATTAATCATGTAACATCTTGTATCACCATGTAAACTTGGTCATATTTGCTCATAAAGATTTATTTTTCTCTTAGCCTTGAATAATTTCCCATAGGCTCTGAAACCATGATTGAGGGAGACCAAAGAGCACTTATAACTTTCCTTTTCTTCACTGCAACACACTTTTGCAATTAGGGTTAGTGGACAAATTTATGAGTTTGATGATACATTGATGGTTTTCTTGATTGTATCATGAGATGTATAATGAAGTATATCACTAATATAATCTCTTTGAATAAAAGTACTAATGGTTGATTTCATGCTCATTTACTTATGCAAGGTAGACTAGGAATGTTTTTTCTGGGATTCATTCTCCTTAAATTAGACTTTAAATTGCAAGCAATGTTATTTCCATTACATAGGTTAGGTTTCATTTCCAATGAAACTTTTATCTTCTTCAATTATAGAAGAAGCATAGAAATTATATTTCCACAAGTAGCATAATATTTACATTTATGCAAGTAGCCTGGTATTTACATTTCTACAAATAGCCTACTCTTTAAATTTTTGCAACTAGGGTTAGCATTTACATTTGAGAAAGTAGTGTATTCATTCCTTTTGCATGTAGAATAATATTTCCATTTTTGCAAATAGAATAATACTTTCATTTCATGCATATTCTCCCCTTGCAAATTTAGAATCAATTTATAGAGTGGTTTCTGCATGTCTTGGTTCGACCCATTGTTGAAAGTGACATGAGTAGAGATTAGCCTAATGTAGATATAACACTGTCACCCCTTAAGTTTGTTTGAACCCTGGTTGATAATTAAATTTTTTAGCCCTGGGGTTTGCAACACTCTTGTTGTAATACTGAGGTTCATCATCTTGATTATAGGAAATCAATCACTCATCAAAGCGTCCTCCATTTACTTGTGGAAATTGCAAACCATTCCAGCTCGACCTCACCTCTTCACTAATGGAAAATCCTTGTCCTCCACCTACAAGTCCATTTCCACTATTGAATTTTTTACCATTGTGAAGTGAAATCTTACATCAAAATATTTACTAGCACCTAAGTTTTTTTGAAATGAAGTGTACCTTTTATTCACACCATAATATTTCCAGGTGATTACGGGTAATTCCAGTAACAACTTGTACACATTTTGTGGCAATTTCACTTAGCTCATCTTGATTTTGTATAAGTTGGTGTAATTGAAAGAGGCATAAGAAATTGTATCCATTATTTAATTGAGTAAGATAGCTTATTAGTTCATTTGGTTCCCACACTTTCCCTAAATTGTTTTGTCACTAATGGGTACGCTCTTTCTCTAATTGTGTAGGATGTTGCTTCCCATGTTCATTAAGATGAAAAATCACTACATATGGACATGAAAAAATTGAAGCAAAGACATTCCAGTGAGATTTCCACATTGAACAACAACTTCTAGAGAGTTTCATACAAAAATCATCTATGTTCCCAATGTGTTAGGTGTGGAGCCTGATTATCTTATTTATTTAGAGGTATCACTGCATTAAACCCCAGTTCATAATGTGGTGGCAACATTGCCCATAAAATGTACGCTGCAAGGGGGGGTGGCTAAAAGCTTTGGGAGCCCCCCTGGTGGGGGATCGGGAGCAACACCCCTGAAGCTAAAAATAGATGTAAAATTGCGTTGTAAAATGTTGTAATTTCATAGTCAATCTAGGCCGTTCATTAGGAAGAGATCTGACAGTAGAAGTTATGTTTAATTTATGGTTTTTTTCCCTAGAAGGAAACCCCTCACTATATATGAGGGAATTTTATTACGTCTATGTAGATATGTATTTTGAGCAACAAAGAGAGAGGAGATTGTGTGAGAGTGAAGAGGGAATTACAATGGATCTGTTGTAGGTTGTATCTCTTCATTTTGTTGGATAATATAAAAGGAAGGACTGGTTGTTTCTTCGTGGATGTAGCCCAAATTGGGTGAACCACGTATATTTGTGTCTCTCTTATTTTATGCATTTTCTGTGTTTATATTTCTGCAATATATTTTATGTGTTCCATGAAGGTCTATTTGGCTGATAAGCTCGCAGGAGATAAGGGTTCCTGGTTTGTGTGGGAGCAATGGTGGAAGATTGTAGGTTTAGGGTCAAGAAATTTCACGACCAAAACTACCAGCTGTGGAAGATGCATATGGAAGATTATCTATATCAGAAAGATCTGTACCTACCACTGAGTGGGAAGACAATGAAGCCGACAAGTATGATAGACATAGAATGGGATATTCTCGACAGACGACACTTGGAATAATACGGTTGTGTCTAGCAGCGTCGGTAGCCTTTAATATTTCAAAGGAAATGACAACGGATGGTTTAATGTAGGCATTGGCCAAAATATATGAAAAACTCTCGGCTTCAAATAAGGTATTTCTCATGAAACATTTATTTAATATGCAGATGTCAAAAGGTGGATTTGTTGCTGATCATTTAAATGAATTTAATACAGTTAGCAGTCAGTTAAGTTTTGTATGGGTAACTTTTGATGATGAAGTTAGGGCTTTGTTATTTCTGTGCTCATTGCTAGAAAGTTGGAATGGTTTAGTGATGGCCATTAGTAAATTTGTCTCTGAATCTAGTACTTTAAAGTTTGATGATGTTGTCGGTGCAATCCTTAGCGGGGAAATGAGACAAAAAAGCTCGAGTGAGACATCTGGTAATTATTTCACTGCAGACACTGGAGGAAAAAAAATGGAAATAAGAAAGAACCCGGGATATCGTAGAAAGTCAAGGAAAGGCAGATCCAAGTCCATATCAGGGATAGTGTGCTAGAAATGTGGGAATAAAGGACACCTGAAGAAAGACTGGAAGTCTCGAAAGGGAAAAGCAGACACGCAACAAGAAAACAATCATGAAGCGGATGTGACAGATGATGTGTTGCAAGATTCTTTGATTCTTTCATTAGAAAATATTATTGATGTCTGGGTGATAGAATCAAGGTCCTCATTCCATGCCACACCTGATAGGAAACATTTTCACAATTATGTTCAAGGAGATTTTGGATAGGTTCGATTGGGTGATGATAAACCTTGTAAAATCATTGGAATGGGTACAATTTTCATAAAACAATAGAATAGAAATCAATGGCTATTGAAGGAGGTAATGCATGTTCTAGATATGAAGAAAAAATTAATTTCAACAGGGTAGTTGGGAGGTCAAGGTTGTGTAACTACTTTTACAAATAAAACTTGGAAGGTCAATAAAGGAGCCTTGGTAATAGCAAATGGAGAAAAGGTTGGTACATTGTATTTACGCAATGGTATTTCAAATTATTTTAATGCTTTAACCTCTACAAGAGAAGGTACGACATTGTGGCATGATAGGCTCAGGCAAATGAGTGAGAAGGGGATGTTGATTCTTCACTCCAGAAATTTGTTGCAAGTTTGAAGCATGTTGATTTAAAATTCTATGAGAATTGGGTTTATGGAAAACAGAAGAGAGTCAAATTCCTCAGAGTTGGGAAAGAAAAGAAGAGCAAAAAATTGGAACTTGTTCATACAAATGGATGGAGACCTGCTCAGGTATCATCTCTCGGTGGCTCTCGTTATTCTGTTACTTTTATTGATGATGCAAGCAGAAAAACTTGGATATATTGTATTTGAAATAAATATGACGTATTTGATACTTACAAGAAATGGAAAGCTTTGGTTGAAAATAAGAGAAGAAAAAGGCTGAAGTGTCTCAGATTAGACAATGGAGGTGAATATTGCAGCAAAGAGTTTGATAGGTATTTTTCAGAGAATGGAATTCACAGAGAGAAGATAGTTCTAGGAACACCACAAGAAAATGGTGTGTCAAAAAGGATGAATAGGACAATCATGGAGTGTGCAAGGTGAATGAGATTGCATGCAGGATTGCCTTTAAAATTTTGGGTAGATGTTGTAGATACTATTTTTTATCTAATAAACATAGGGCCTTCAAGTTCCTTGGATGTGTTAACGCTTGAAATTTCACCTTAGGTTGAAGAAGGCAAACCTCAAGGCAACATCAAACCTTTTAGCCTCAGAGCTAGCCCTACGGGGCAGGAGAAGGCTCTCTCCGGTCTATCTCGTAAAATCTTCAACGGATAAGATGACTAATAAGGTAACACTGATATTAGGCTAGTAAACTAATTAGAAGGATTGGTTTAAAATTTTTGGGCTTTTGGTGGCAAATTGAGGAAGTGGCAATTTTGGGTGCGGGGATTTGACACAGTTTCTGTAGGGGGTTCTTTGGGGCAAGATAGGAGACCGTATTGATGCCTTTAGCTGAGGTGAATGGATGAGAAATACAGGTGAGGAGCTAAGGAGGGCAAACAATGACTTTGAATCCTCCTTAAACAGTAGAAAACATTGAAATTAAACAAACTAAAAGCAGAGCATGACAGTCATGAATTCTTACTTTAACACTTCGTTTGCTTAATGTGCAGAAGGAAAGGAAAGGAAATGATTCACATAACACACTTACAGGTACATAGAGAAACACACCATCAATACATGTAACCACAAGAATCCCAAAAAGGACTGCAAAACCCTGGTCTTCCCTAGCCAAAAATTGCAGAGATAC